>ML783161.1:33144-45567 GCA_009831015.1 Picea engelmannii | reverse complement strand
TCCTTTCAAGTTGAATTATTATACTTCTTCGAGAGGAACTACTGAAATAAATCAATGATTTTGCATTACAAGATGGCCATCCAATTGTTCTAACAAACTAGAAGTTATAAGGGGATTTCCTTAGTCCTGTATTTTGCATTTCAACACTTCCCATCTTAACCAATTAGAGGCATCTTGGGACTTTGTGTTCGAAATATCATTAGTAATTAGTGATATGGATAACCACGACCACCCAAACCAATGTGTGTTCTATGAACACTCTACTCTCTAAGACTCAATCTAGATATGTGAACAACACAATGATGATAGTCAAGAAAATTTGGCATTCGCAATAAGGAGATGGGAAACTTGGAAAAATGAATGGGAATAGAACTATGCAAGGGATCTAAAAGAAAATAGAATACAGATGACAAAGATGAAAGTTTGAATGGAAAAGAAGAAAGGGAAAATTGTACTATTGGAGGTAGGGGAAGAAAGAAATAGAGAGAATTTGGAGGAGGAAGAAGCCATGATAACGGAACTACACGAGAAAGTACAACATTTGGAGTTGGAGCAAAAACTTGGGTTTGAGGAGTTGATGAAATTTCCAGCCCCCACGACATCAGTTGATTCTGTTGAACAAGGCCAAGCAACGACCATGGAAGAGGATATTGTTAAGCAACAGATAGAACATGCTAAGAATACAAACCCCTCTCTCATATCTTTAGTGGTGGAAAGAAACAAGTCTTCCCATTTGGGCTTTTTAATCAAAATGTTTGAATTTCTTTATGTTTTTTAAGAATTTATTTTTTCTTAGCCAATATTTAAGGCTTTATACAAGCCAATCAATGAAAGATGCAGTAGTTTTTTAATTAAATAAGACAAATAGGGCCTAGTTTTTAGCCCTCCCTCAACTTTTTGGAGGAATTTTGGATTGTAGAATCTCCTTTTTACTTATATCAATATGCTAGATGATATGGTTGTGCTCTCTCCTTTTATTGCACCTAGATGTTCTATAGTCGAGTACTGGGGGATGTTGTCATGTACATGACATTACATTAAAAACAATAAAAAATAAAAAATAATAACAAGAGTAAGAAGGTGCTATATACATACATATATATGTGACAACATCTAAAAATATCAAGCATAAAGAGGAACCAAATTTCTTAGGGTGTAATTTTTTTAACATTTAATATAAAAGAATTAATACATAACATCTAATTAAATTATTAAAAAAATTACACCTTAAAAAATTTGATTTCTCACTATACTTGATAAATCTAGATTTAAAATGAATTTATAATAGTAATTAATACAAAAAATAGTAAAAAAACAATAACATAAACATACACCAAATCTCATAACTATATATAACTATATAACACTATAGTAAAATATATAATATAATATAATAATGATGACGAACATTAAAATCAAAATTAATCTATTAAACTTTAATATAATATATAATATAACCTTGAAAAAATAATTTTATTATATAATAAAGTAAGCCATATGACCTTCTCAAAAAGTAAAAATGATTTCATTATAAAACGACATCAAACTTAATTGGTGTTTGTCAACTTTGAATTTATGTGCTTTAAAATAATAATGTTCGAGATAAAAGTATTATTTGTTAACTATTATTCTCTAGGAATAAATGTATTTTACGAAGGATTAGGTTCACCTAATCGATCATCGTGATCTGATATTTTCTTAACGAATTTTGTTTTATATTAATTTTTTTTAAATATAAAAATGTTTTATATATATATATTTTTAATATATATATATATATATATATAATTTTGTTTTTTAAAGAGATTAAATTGTAAATAAGTAGTATTTGATTTTACAATAAAATTGAGATTAAATATTATTAAAAATTATATAATTTTATTAAAAGTAGTAGTATTCTTAGTAATCACTATAAAGAATATTTATTGATTTTTTTGTAAATATTATTTGGTTGAAATTACATTTTTTTTTTATGAATATGATTTAAAATTGTTTTTAATTAATTAAAAATCTATTTTTTAACTTCAATTTTATTTAACAATTATACAATTATTCATTTAAATTTTAATAGTATATTAATAAAAACTAAATAAACAAGAACAAGATAAACAACATGGATAACAAGCAGTTTCTCAAAATTGTTTTAGATGTAAGTCTTGGCTAAATAATCACTAATGGTTGAAGCACAAATGACATAATGATGCCAAGTCTAAAAATACGGTATAAGCTAAATAAAAATACTGTACAAGCTAAATAAAAGAAGAAGTTATTAAAACCTATGATATTAAAAATATTGTAGGCTAAATTTAAGGAGTATCTATGATGTGCTAAAGAATTATAGGATAAAAGAAAATTAAGATATTATAAGGAGGTGGTTAACCCTAATCTTGAAGATCAAAAGTATGTTTAGACAAAATAGCTAAAATAAGAACTAATTCTCATGAGCTACATAGTGAAACTAGGGCAATCCCCAACACTTCATGGCAAGAAAGAATGTGTCACTTTTGTGACACCAAGAGGGTTGAAGATGAAAAACACTTTTTCTTAGAATGTCTCTGGTATACCCAAACTAGATCCCAATTTCAAACCTTCTAAGTCATCAAAGTTTTAGTGATCTTAGAATGCTTTTCTTAATATTTTTCAAACATCAAAATAACATTTCAAAGAAATTCAAATAATCTCTTACTTTTATTAAGATTCGATAGACTATTTTTTATTTCAAAGTGGATATTAACCACCACCACAATCATCATATATATTTAATAATATCTTATAAATTTTTAATAAACTTAATTTTTATAAACTACTTTCATTTTCTAATTATTATGCACATCAAATTATTCCTTAGAGAGTCCATAGGAAGGTAAATAAATCAAGGGAGGGAGGTAAGTAGATTAAGGGTTTTGAGACATTTTGAAAGAGGAGAAAATATTTTTTTTTTTTATTAAAAGTTTAATAATTACTTATAAATTTTTTTAGTGAAATTAATTTTTATAAATTACTTTCATTTTCTCATTATTATGCAAATCAAATTATTCCTTAGAGAGTCAATAGGAAGGTAAGGAAATTAAGGGAGGGAGGTAAGTAGATTAAGGGTTTTGAGACATTTTGATAGAGGAGAGAATATTTTTTTTGTTGTTGTATTTAAAGTCGAATGGAAGATAAATAGATTTATTAAACCGTAAGAAAGATGGAAAGATCATATAAAAAAGTAAAATTTACATTTTCTACCTCATTTTGTGAGAAAAATTAAATAATATATTATAATGAATATGTATTTTGAATGAGATTGGGACTCTATAGAGATTTGAATGGAACTTAGATTAGAGAGGAGTTTGATATTTAGTGTCTATTAAAAGTCGATAAATTTTATGTCTCTTTTAATTTAATTTTTTTAATAATGGAGTAGTGAAAGAAGAGGTTTTTGGTGATGTGGGATTTTTAATAAAGTTGTGTAACAATTTTGGAGTTGTTTAATATTATAATAATTTTTTTGGAGTTGTTTAATATTTTTTTTTTTTTGTAAATAAGAAATATATAAATTAAGTACCTTCCAGATCCAAAACTGAGTAGCAAAATACAAAGATGTTCATGTCAAGGTTACTGGACTGCCCCAACAGAGGGGAAACCAGTGCAGCTAGCCCATGAGTCCCCATAATTTAACATATCTACTGTTCACCATTTAAGACAGAAAAAAGTTCACATCTAAGACTTCATCATCTAAGACTTCCCCATATGCTAAAGAAAAAAAGTTAATAGATAAATTGTCCACCATCTGAGACTGGAGAACTAACAAGACTAGGGAACTAGACACCTGGAGAGTAGTCTGGCCACTTGGCCTGGAGATTCGCTGGCCATGGCTCCTCCTCCACGTACGTTG
Source organism: Picea engelmannii (assembly GCA_009831015.1). NCBI lineage: Eukaryota > Viridiplantae > Streptophyta > Pinopsida > Pinales > Pinaceae > Picea > Picea engelmannii. Next base: position 41,687 of record ML783161.1, on the reverse strand, counting down.
GCTGATCTGCCCAGAGCTTTCCATCTTTCACGTCGCCCGCAGTGTCGTCAACTTTGCTCTCTCGCGCTATGTCCTGTCCTGCACCTGTTTCCGTACCCATCTCCTCCATTGGAACAACTTCGGTCGGGCTTGAGGAGAGAGTGTCCTGCATAGAAGAGAGAGTCCGAAGGAAGAGCTCCACTTTGGCGTCTGTATCCTGAAGGTGGTAGTGGAGGTCCTCCACCCCCTGGCGGATACCAAAAACCAGATCGTAAAGGGCAACCAGACTATCTCGAATTTGCGCAGCATTGAAGGAGTCCTGGAAATGATGCCCAGCCCCCCCTAAACGCATGGTGAGGATGAGAATCGCAACCCGTATTGCCCAGGGGGTCGAGGCCGGACGTGGGGACAGTGGGATTCATCGGAGGGCTGAGAAGGTGCCGCAGGGGTGAGCTTGGCGACCTGGGCACCATTTCCATACAATTGAACTGCGAGTTCATCGGGCCATGAGAGGAGGCTGAGAAGAGCTCAGACTGGAGACGGGGGGAGGAGCAAATGGAGGGCGAGTCGGAAGGGGAGACTGAGGGTCGACGAGGCTTCCAAGGCGAGCCTCTCCTCGGTCTTCCCCTTAGACGAGTCATGGGTTGGCCAGTGCGTCGGGTTGAGGCAGTCCAGAGCACCCGGTGGGGATGAAAGGCCAAGGAAGAAGCAGGGGCGAGCTCGAACCAGAATGTTTGAGCAAGGTCACACCATGGCAGCAGCAGAGCGAGCTCTGCGGGAATCCAACGGAGGCAAATGACCAACATTGCGAGCCACACCATACCAAAATGCCAAACGGGAAGGAGGCCTGCATTAATGCCCCTTCGCATCACAATTAATTCCAATTAATTGGCGAGGAGGGTGGCGGGCTGCGGCACGAGCCCTTCACGTGGCTGCTGCCAGCTCCCGCAATTCACCACGTAGAGCGCACTAACACCCCATCCAGGGGGACATCCACCATTCTGGCTTTGCGGATACACTGTTGGAGGATAGGGTGATCCTGATCTTGGCCTGAGTTGCACTGGAAGTCTGGTCCCCTCCAAGTGGTACCCAGATTGGCCAAGTCGTTCGCAACCTGATTTGCCTTCCTCCTGATGTGTGCTGGAATGATAACCCGAGTGGGATGCATTAGACCCGCAATGATCTGGAGGCCGTGAGACAGTCTCCAGCTGGGCGAAATGCTGTCCGGCTTCACCCCATTTAGGAGTCTACGCAACAAGTTGATGATGACTTGAGAGTCCCCCTCGACAAATAGCTTGGTGAAATTGTATTTGATGGCCAGTTGCAGTCCTTTTATCAGACCCCAGAGTTATGTTGCATTGTTTGTAGAATGCCCAAGGGGGCCTGCTCCTATGACGAGGATGTGCCCAGAATGGTTACGGAAGACCACTCCATAGCCAGCATCTCCGGGATTGCCCTTAGAGGCTCTGTCAAAGTTGAGCTTGACGAAATTCTCTGGGGGAGTTTAGAGGAGGGGCAAGATAAATCTGCATTGGACCAATTCCGTAGGTGGAGAGTTTCCAAGATGTTGCGTTGGCATTGATGCCAGCATTGTTGCCACGGGAGAGAGAGGTTTCTGAAAAGTCTTATGTTCCTTTCTTTCCAAGTTTGCCAGAGGATAAATCCTGGTAGAAGTTGCCAGATGCGATTAAGGAAGGGCGAATGGAAAGCCAGATCCCTCCAATTCACAAGTGTTTCGAGAATGCTATCCCTAAGGCGGTCTGAGGTGCGCATAATGAGAGCCGCTTGGTCCCAAATTTGGGCTGTGTAAGGACAGGTGTTGAGGAGATGATTCATAGTTTCTTCTGCCTCTCCACAAAGTATACAGATAGAGGGTCCTACAAACCCTCGTTTCAAGAGGTTGTCCTAGGTTAGGATGCTTGAATGAGAGACCAACCAAAGGAAAAGAGTGATTTTCGGCCAATGCTTGAGATTCCAGATTTTTTGCCAAACTTTCGAAGCTGGGAGGGGGTCTGATTGTGTTTTAATTTGGTAGGCCTCCCGCATGCTGAAGGAGCCCTGTGGCCCGTATCCCCATCGAAGAATATCTTCTCCTTCAATTGTAGGAATTTTCCGTTTGGCTAGCTCTTCTTGCAAATGTGCCAGATCGACATGCAGCTCCAGGTCCATGCATTCCCTCTCCACACGCCAGCAACGCCAGGTGTCCTCCGTGGGATTGTTCTGCCAGTAGTCCGCTACCTTTGTCAGGCCTGCCCATGTTGCTTGGGTGCATATGTCACATGCCCAATCCTCAGCTCCCAGAGCGGGCCATTGGTGCCAGGAATCCTGCCAGAAGAGAGCCGTTTCCCCATTACCTAATTCCCAGAAAGCATGCTGAGTAACCATCTGTCTATTCTGCTTTGCTGCTGTCCATATCAAGGAGCCCAGGTTATCCCCGTCCCAACGGATGAGGCTCTTCTCCGCCATGTTTGGTGCGTATTTCTTTCTCCAAAGTCTAGCCCAGAGTTCTTTGGGGTTTTTCAGCCAGCGCCACCAAATTTTGGCACTGAGAACCTTGTTCATTATAACTGGATCTCTTAATCCCAACCCTCCTTGCTCTTTGGGCTTACAGAGCTTATCCCAGCTGACAAGCGCTATCTTCTTCTCTTTGGTGAGGCCTTGCCACAGGAAGTTCCTTTGCAGGCTCTTGATGGTTGTAAGAACGAACTTTGGGGCCGCCAGCGCGAAAAAGACGTAGACCGGGAGGGCTTGAAGGACGAATTTGAGCAGAATGAGACGGCTGGGGAGATTTAAGGCTCTAAAGGTCCAGGAGGAGAGCCTTTTGGAGAAAGAAGACAAAAGGTGTTCCCAAGAGGAATTCCGAGGAGCATTGTCAATCAAGGGAATGCCAAGGTATTTGGACGGAAGGGAGCTTCTGTTGAAACCAAGGATAGTTGAGATGTGGCGCTGGACCTGAGGGGGCATATTAAAAAAGAAGATTTGGGACTTATCCTTGTTGCAGTCCAGTCCAAAGGCTTCCGAGAAGGTTTGGAGGATCGCCTGGAGAGAGTTGGCTTCTCGGACAGTGGGGCTTCCCATTAAGAGGGTGTCGTCTACAAACTGGCTATGCGAGATAGGGGGAGAGATACCGTGCAGGGGTAAACCTATCAGCAGATTGTTTTCTAGAGCTACATGAATGGAGTGGCTGAGTCCTTCGGCCATGATTATGAAAAGAAAAGGGGACAAGGGGTCTCCCTGTCTAATCCCTCTTGAATGGGAGAAGGGCTTCGAGGGGACACCATTGATGAGAAGAGAGAAGAAAGCCGAGGAGGTAAGATTAAGGATCCAAGTGACCCAGTTTTGATCAAATCCAAACGCTAGAAGCATGGCACGCATATACTCCCAGCTGATCTTATCAAAAGCCTTAGAGAGATCTAATTTGAGAAGCATACCTGGGGTCTGGGTTCTCTGCAGGAAGTGGATTACTTCATGCGCTAAGATGACGCTGTCCATGATTTGTCTGCCCTCGACATAGCCAGATTGATCTGGAGATATGATTGCTGGTAAGATCAGTTTGAGCCTTTGAGCTATTACTTTTGTAAGGATTTTATAGATGACATTACACAGAGCTATGGGTCTATACTGCTTGGGCTGATGTGCTTGTCCTTCTTTGGGGACTAAGGTGAGAAAAGTTGCATTAAGAACTTGGAGGACCTTCCCAGTGGCCCTCGAGTCTTCCAAGATCTCCCATACCTCTATCCTGATCATCGGCCAGCAGTAGTGAAAAAAGTCGTTGGTGAAGCCGTCCGGTCCAGGCGCCTTACACTTGGGGGTGTCCTGAAGCGCCTGATCTACTTCTTCGATTGTGAAGGGTCGGAGAAGGGCCACGTTTTTCTCCTGGGTTACGAGGGAGGGCACATGCCTCGTAATTTTCTGAATAGCCTCATGTCTATCCTGGATGGGTTCTGTAAGGAGGTCTTGAAAGTACTTGATTAAAGTTTTTTCCATATCAGCATGGGAGTGGATGGCTTCCCCTTCATCCGAGATGAGATGCATGATCTTGTTAGAATGCCTTCTCTGGATAGCAGTTCAATGAAATAACTTGGTGTTGCGTTCCCCTTCCTTGAGCCATAGAATATGCGACTTCTGTTTCCATAAGATCTCTTCCTGTTTCTTCCTATCTTCCATCTGTTGGTTCACTCTCATTTCCCGATCTTTTAGCTCATCTGTTAGCCCTTGCTTCCTGATCAACTGCTGAATCTTGTCCTTCTGCTCCGACAGCTCTTTTTGGGAGTCGAAGATGCTGCCAAAGGTATGTTTATTCCAGAGTTTAAGTGTTTGCTTCAAATTCTTTAGCTTTTGCTGGAATCTGTACATTTTGGATGCATAGGGGATCTCCGCCTGTCTCCACCAATCTTGAATATTTGTTTGGAAATCAAGGTGATCTAGCCAGAACTATTCAAACCGAAAGGGTTTCTTTCCAGGCATGGCTGGGACATCCACCCAAAGTTGAATGGGCCAGTGATCTGAACTAGAGAGGTTAAGGATAGTGGATTCCATTGCCACCCCGTCCAGCATGAGTGATTATAAAATGAGGAAGTGGTCTAGTTTGTAGGCAATTTGATGTACTCCGGTACTTCTGTTCATCCAAGTGTAGAGGCCATTGCTAGCCTCCAGATCGATTAGGTGAAGCTCCTCTATTAGGCTGTTGAAGTCGCAGGAGTCTCGATCCAACCGCCTTGATCCGCCTTTTTTTTCCGTTAGGGTGCGAATGATATTAAAATCCCCACCGATAATCCATCTATTGCACTGTGTGAAACTGGAGGTGTAACCCAGGCTTCTGAGAAAAGCCTGCTTATCCCTTGGGTTAGCCGAGCCGTAGACACAGGTCAAATGCCCGGGCCGATTTGAGCCGATAAGCCTGTACTCTGTTGTGATAGACCATTTGGTAGTGCAGAAGTTTTCCATCAACACAATGTTGGTGTTCCAGAGGATAGCCAGTCCTCCAGTCATTCCTGTGGCATCGACAGAGGCTACTCCCCCTTGTTTCCAGCAGTAGGGGAGTATTTTGTCCATATCCTCTGAGGTACATTTTGTTTCATGTAACAAAACAACGTTCGGTGTTTCCACTAAGATCATTTCTCGTAGCATCTTTTGCTTGCTACGACCATTGAGGCCTCTGATATTCCAGGATATAATCTTCATAATGACGGGGGGATGGGGAGAGGAGGGAAACTGTCCGAGATCAGGTGGATCTGCCCTGAATTCACCATGAAGTTTCCTATTTCTTGTATAAGCTTGTTTGTAGATTTCCTCCCTCTTTTCTTTTCATCTTTCTGAGCTTTACTTGGGTTTTTAGATTGACTGCCTTGGATTCCTAGGGCTTTGCCAGCTCGAGCTGAAGACCTTGCAGACGAGTTGAGGAATACTTTGTGCACCTTCCTCAGTTGATCCCTAGGTATGGTGTAGAGCTTTTGGTGTCGGTAGGCGTGCTCAAGGTGGTCCAGATCCACCCCAGCAAGATCTTGCTCCTCTAACTCCATTTCCTCGTCCCCATCTTCTATCTTCTGCAAATCTAACTGTTCCCGAGCCAAGCCCAGGGAAGGGGGAGCTGGTGCCTTACTTTGTGGGGATGGTTCAATACTTTGGCCCTCGGTCTGGGGTTCCTTGTGCAGGGAAAATGCATGCGGGTTTGCGGGGGTTAAGGGGTTTTTAGGTTGATCTTGTAAGATAGCAAACTTATTTCTAGTAGAGGGATCTTTACTTACCTGATTTATTTGTTTTCTGCTCCCCTGGCACCTTCTTCCTGCTGGTTGTACGAAGCCCTCCTTGTCTTTGTCGTTATCTGGGTTTCCTTCCTTGTGAGCCGTATTGAGAGGGCATTCTCTGAAGAGATGACCATGTTCGTGGCATTTCCTACATCGGAAAGGAATGTGTTCATAGTCAATGGTTTGAGACCAGTCCTCGTCGTGGTACTCCAGCGTGATGGATCCTGGGAGCGGCTTAGCTATGTTCAGGTAAACACATATCCGCACATATGACGTGTATCTCCGCTGCTTGGTGGCTTCCGAGGACTTAACGTAGATGCCAATGGTGTTGCCGATGCTTGCTAGAACCTCTTCCAGCCAAAATTCCTGGGGGAGAGAATAAAGCCTAATCCATACCGGCGCATGGGCAAAGTCTTCCTTTTCAGGGCTGAACTTTTCTGTCCAGTATCTCAGGAAAAGGCTAGCTGAGTTGTAGAAATATGGCCCTCCATCAAAGATACGATTGCGATCTTCCAGGTTGTGGAAGATGATAGTGAAAAATCCTTTGGAACCCAGCTGCAGGTCATAATGACCCCTTGGCTTCCACCAATACTGTATCCATTTGATCAAATCCCGCTCAGAGGGCCAGAGCCCTAAAAACTTTCCTACCAAGGCATTGTCTCGCATGTATTGTTTCTGCTCCTCTATGCGTGGCGAGCTTAAGACATATTTCGGGGCCTGAGGCACCTGTGGAATGCACTTTCCCGGTGTCCAAGGGGTCGAGGCTTTTGCAGGGACCACCTCCTTGTCTGGATCGATATCCATTTCTCGATCCTTAAAGGTCCCCTCTGCTAGAAGCACCGCACGCATGTCAGGAGGCGTCTCAAACGTCGGCCTCTTCGTTCCCGCTGCGGCATTCTCGTTGGCAGTGACTTGACTGTAGGAGACGCTAGTCGGCGCTCCCTCCCTGCGATTCAAGAGCCCCTGCGGGGCAGCCATCTGTTGGACGCAGTTTGTGGCGGCTGGGGGTTCCTAAACCCTAGTTGCAGAGCATTTTTTTACTCCACTTATGGTTGATATTTGGAGTTGTTTAATATTATAATAAAAAAGATTGTAAGTTGTTAAAATTCGATAATATAAAAAGTATATCAATGTGAAACTTTGATTGAATTTTCAATCATTTAAGTCAAATTGAAATTGGGAAAATTCCTAGAGGCATTGATCAACTATGCACAAAATTTGGATCATGGTATAATTCTTCATGTGCCTGAAATTTTTACCAAATTTTTATTAGATTTGTGATCGGAAAGAGGGTCATTTTGCAACAATATTAGCCTACTCTGAAAACTTCATTTGGAACGAATTGAACTCTCCAATTAAATGTTCAACATACCTTTATGAAAGTGGAACATTCTTCCAATTTAGGCCCCTTATTACATAGTCTCATGAGTTATATGTTGATCAATCTCCATTCTTCACTAGTGAGAACAAGCTCTTGGTTGTCCAAGATGAAAGAGAAGGCCAACCAAAAGTGAGGATAGAATCATTCTTAATCTAAACTTAAGCACGGTAATAATTATAATGAAAATTCTTATTGGATTCGTGATTAGAAAGAGGGTCATTTTGCTAGAATATTAGTTTCTTGATCTGGATTGGATCATTATATAATTTTTCATCTATCTTAGTATTTTTTGGGTGGAAAATTGGAGGAAATGGCTTGCAAGGCCCATTTTAGTGGTAGGTTCCATTTTGGAGATTTGGGGTCTGGAACCTTCCAGAGTCATTTTTAGGCATCAAACGACATTTTTGTGGGTCAAAATTTTGTGAGGATAGCTCGTATCCCCTTGAAGTTGTTCTACACACTAACACTTTTCTAACAGTGTGAAAATTGCCTCAATCATAGCTCATATGTGGAAGTTATGTCTCCCATAAGGTGACCTATTTTGTTGACCACCATTGTATGAGTGGATGCCATGTTAACCCTCATTACTCACATAAGTGGGGATAACTGACTGTGGAATTTCAAGAAGATTCTAGAAGGTCCAAAACCTAACACTAATTGAGGGTTGAGACACGCAAAAACCTTAACCCTAGATGACTATCTCGATTTGTTAAATATTAGGTCGTGGGGAGGAGAAAGGGTTCCATTCTTTGGCATTGTACTTGTTCCATAGTTGAGAAAAACATCTAGGAGTGGTATTTGAGAGCATAATAGAGAAGATAGGAGATTATTTAGTAGCCATTTAGGCCACAATGTCAAAGGAAACTCCATAGTGGGTGCCCCTTTCTTTGTAATTTTTATTCATAACTAAAGAATAGATAGAAAAGCATAGGTTGTTGGATTACTGAGAGGGGGGGTGAATCGGTAATAGCGTAATTATAATCCTTTTTCCTCAAATGTTATATCAATGTAGAATTATTATCCAATAATGAATAGTAAGAAATAAACAATCATACACATACACAGTACACCAATATTTTACGTGGAAACCCAAATCAGGAGAAAACCACAGAATGTTTTTTCTTATATGTCTTGAAGAATTACATTCATTGGAAGAACCAACTTCCTTTGTTTTCCAGCTGCAACTGGAAGGAGGCTCTAACCCCCTAGTTTCTCAATCTACAACCTAAGGGAATCTCCAACTCCCCAATTCTCTGGCTACAACCAGAAGGATGCTACAACCCCCAATGTTCTCTGGCTACAACCACCAGTCCTTGCCCCGTCCTGCCACCCTAAAGTAGAAGTAGAATGATGGAACCACTGTCACACTATCACTGTGAGATATACCACTATAAACCTGTACCAATAAATCTGAACCATGCATCAACCTGTACCTT
>ML783161.1:1432-20944 GCA_009831015.1 Picea engelmannii | reverse complement strand
ACAAACTATACATATGCAATATCCATAGCAATTTATAGATCATATTGGTATCAGAGCATTTTTTGGGGGGGTATTTTTGGAAAGTTGTAGAATCTAGGAATTGGCTTAAGGAAGTTGTAGAACCCTAGCCATGGTCAATGAATCTATTCATAACAATGCTAGGGATGTAGAGGAAGAGAAATTTTTTAGGCTAGAAGAGAAAGTTGTTGATATCTCTCACAACATGGGTCTCCTCATGGTAGTTGTAGCAAACAAGCTTGTACCTTTTAGTGATGTTGGTGGCTTTAACTCAAATGACAGATCTGATGCAAAATTGGGAGATAGTGAAGACCTAGAAAAGGAGTCAAGAAAATATCCTGAGAAAGAGTAGCCAAGTTACAGTTCCATCACTCCTTCACAACCTCTGTTTAAAATGGAAGAAAAAGTGGCTGACATCAAACCCTATCAAGGTGATATCGATGTTGTTAATTTGAATCGTTGGTTGCAACATTTATAAGTGTATTTTAGTGTCCACAATATAGATGAAGAGAATAAAATTTCATTTACCCTACTTAAACTAGAGGGCCATGCACTAACCAGATGGGAAATCCACACAAAGACACTTAGGTTGGAGGGTGATCCACTAGTAACTAAGTGGTAGGATTTTAAAACCCTCATAAAGTCCTAGTTCTACCCTATTGGTTATGTATATGATTAATGGATATGTTGGCATCATTTCAGGTAGAGGCAAGGGAAGAGTGTGCAAGAGTACACCACCGAAATCAGGAAGATGGTGATAATGTTGGGTATCTCTTCCAAGAACCCAGATGTACTTCTTAAGTATATGGGGGGGTCTACATAGTCATTTGCGAAAGAAAGTGATGCTCTTCAAACCTAGGACTGTTGATGAGGCATGTGTGGAAGCATAATGCCTAGATAATATAGGCCATAAGAAAGGAGAGCCAAGTAGTTCTAAGTAGAAAGACCACCAAGATGCTTCCAAGGAGGTGAAGAAGAAAAGGAAAGGAAAGGAAAAGAAGATGACAACTACTACACGTTAGTGCAAGGACCCAAACAACCATTGTAACCATTGCAATATTGATGGTCACACCGAAGACAAGTGTTAGAAGCTACATCCAGAGTTGAATAAAAAGAACCATAAGAAGTTTCCAAGAAGAAGAACCTCTTAGGAAAGGATTTGGGAAACCAAGTAGACAAAAACTCGGGTGTGGATGAGAAGATTGTTTGCACTTCAGTGCAGAAGGAGGTGAATTTGAGTATCCTTCATCACAAGGAAGATGAGGAAATGTCAAAACTCTTTTATATTAAGATCTATGTCAAAAAGACCAAGATATATGCTCTATTTGATTTTGTCTCATAGGCCAACCTCGTAGACAATGATTTGGTCAAAAAGATTGGGTTGGAAGTGTAGGTATTATGGTAGTTGCGGGACGTATTAACCTCCAAATGTAACCCTGACAAGAGTAAAATATTATGGGAAGCAAGAAGAAACCCTAAAGCAATGGATATAACCCTAGAAGACAAGTCGACTAAAGAAAATAATTTAATATTGAGTCTTTAGCCTCCAGAAAGAGAATTTTGCCTAGACAACTAAGAAAGAGCAGTATAAATATAGGATGTTAGAGCTCATTTGTTCATACACAGCTCGCAATTGCAGAAAACTAGTGCGCACTGCAGAAATTTAGTAAGTGCACAAGTCTGGAGAGTAGCTGCAGTTGCAGCTACTGCAACTAGTATTTTCAGTTTTAGGCTTGGACTTTCTCTTGGTTATGGTTTGTACTTTCTTCCTTGTGCGCTAGCTCTGGAGAGAGGTATGCTACATTGATTGGCTATTAGGCCTAGGGTTTTCTTCTAGAATTATTCTCTATCAAGGTTAAGGTGCTCGGGGGTGGCTTTGGCCTATGGTTGGGTGATAATTTTGCTATATTGTCTATGGTTAAATGAGCACACCTAATTTTTTAATAGGTTATGGGCCCACACTATCTTCAGACAGTCTAACCGCTGGAAGATAGATTGGGAGGATTTGCTTAGTTATAGTTGCAATTGTAGTAAAAGTTTTTGTTGCAACAATGAAACCCTAACCCTCTTGTTGAGGCACCTTAAGTGAAGATATTGACCTAATTTTTGGATAGCCTAGTGCGCCCTAACCTAGTGCACCTCCTGGTACTCTCAGCAAGCTAAGACATCAAGTTTGATTTTTAGGTCAAATTCAAAGGTTGACCAAGTCAAAGAAGTCATGACTTACTCTATGAAGTCAGAAAACAAGTTAGAAGGGGCTTATAACTTCAGAGCATGGAAGACAAGGATTGACCTCCTCCTTGCCAAGAATAACGTGTTGGATATCATGAAAGCAAAGATCGTGGAACCACAGTTTGAAGAAGGAAAAGAGAAGGAACCTCAGAACGTTGCAATTATGGAGAAGTTCAAGGAAAATGACATCAATGCCATGAGTATCATAGTGGACTCTATAAAAGACCACTTGATACCCTACATCTCTCATATTGACTCACCTAAGAAGATGTACAATTCCCTAACTAACCTCTTCTCAGTCAGAAACATTGGACAAGTAATGAGTATGAAGAATGAGCTCCGTGACATGAAAATGAATGATGATGACATCATAACATCATACATTGTGAGAATCTCTTAGTTAAGAGATCAACTACAAGCTATTGAAGAAATCATTTTAGAGAAGGAACTAGTAAATATAGTACTCAATGGCCTTCCCAAGACATGGGATGCATTTGTCGCAAGCATGAACACAAGAAAGGAGTATCCCACATTTGAAGAAATTTGGACTTGTTGTGCACAAGAAGAATCAAGGATTAGCACAAAAGAGAATTTCCAAAGGAAAGATGATGATCAAGCCTACACAACAAAGTTCAAGAAATTCAGGAATAAGAAGAAGTTTGTCTCAAGGAAGAAACCAAATCAAGAGAAGGATATGTCAAAAATACAATGCTTCAACTGTCGAAAATATGGTCACTACAAGAATCATTGTCCCGAGTTAAAGAAAAGGAAGGAAACACACGAAGCAATAGTTGCCGAAGAAAAGGAATCCTCAAAGAAAGTCAAACAAGATGAAGCAAATTTCTTCTTCTAGTCAAGGTAACAATATTCTTATGTAACATAGTCCTTGTACATACCATGTTTACATAGTTCATGTATATCTATTTCTTAGAAGATAAGATGGTGAGTGAAACAACACCTATGGAAAATAACAAGATAAGGATTACTATTACGACGATTACTAGTCAAGTAATGTATCTGAAAAGATGAAGTACGTCGACAATCCTTGGTAACAATTCACGTGGAAGATATTATATAAGTAACAACTGTCAGATAAGTCGAAATTAGAATCAAACTTGAAGAGACCCAGAAGAAGTCAAAACAGAAAGAAGTCAACAATCAAAAGGAAATTAGAAAAATACTTGTGAATGGAACCATTGCGAGATCAAGAGGTTCTTTCAGAAGGAGGGAGAAAAACTATAATGACAGCTCACTAGTATCCATGGATTGGAATTTACATGTAAAAGATTGTTCTTCCCAAATAAAGAAAGTGAGAAAGAAGCTTATACCAGAAAGAAACCCATGTATGCGAATATAAGAAGACCTTGTATGGATTCAAACAACATGATGCAGAGTATCTCATATACAACGAAAACATGGTGAAAAATTTCTATAACAGAGATAGTGTATCAGAATAGTTACTCAGAAGTCTGAGATGATGGGTTATTAATCCATGGAAAACTCTCACGATGACAGAAGAAGTGCTACTTAGATATGTTTTAGTTTAAGCTTTTCCACGATGTCATGAGCTAGCAAGAAACAAAAGTGTTGAACTCAAACATGATATATTGTAATGATCAAAGCTATATGAAGCATTCAGAGAAAACTAGTGTTCCATGATAGATCAAAGTACATTGAGATCAAGCATTATATTCTTTGTGATGAAGTCCAGAAAGAGAAGTGGGGCTCGTGGAGACGACTTCTTTATTGAAAAAGGAAGAGATTACTCCTAGGTTGGGAGGAAGCACTAATGTGTTATTGATTTATGGACAACCATTTTTCAGTTCGAAAAATGGTCCAGGATGAGTAGTTCCTTTCTAGTTCGGAAAGTGGTTTGAGATTTCTGATGGACAAGCATTTTCTAGTTCGGAAAATGGTCCAGATTGGACAATCATTTTCGTAATGAAAATGGCTCGATAGATTGTTGATGTACCATAGACAACGATTCCCCTTGTGGCCAGTGTGGGGGAATGGTCTAGGACAATCATTCTTCTTGGAAGTCACTCTGAGTAGTGGTCAAGTAGAATGGTCTACCTCGTCGGGTAGTCATTCTTTCGAAGCTCACAATTGTGGGAAGTTTCAAAAAATGGTCCAATTTGGAGGTTGGTGCAGGATATTTGTTTCCTCAAGAAATGGTCCAGACAGTTATTCCCTAGGGAAGACTCATTATCTCCAGGTTGCACTATGATTAGTGCCAGAAGAATGGCCCAGTTAGGTGAATGGTCCAAGTTCAGCAATCAGGGACATACATTCCCTAAGGCAGACTCATTCTCTCCAGGTTACACTATGATTAGTGGTGAAGGAATGGCCTAGTTAGGTGTGTTAGCGTCAGAAGTCACTCCTGGATTGCTTGCAAGAGCAGAGCCCGACACCCATCAGATTAATGTCACGGTTTGTTTTAAATGGTGATCGAATGGGGGTGAAGACTTGAGGAAATATCATTCTAACTTAGGGACTAAGTCTGGTACATAAAGAATGAAGGAGGTCTGGAATCCCAACTTCAGCCAGTGGGTTGATTTAAAGTTGAACAGGTGGAAGACTTAGGAGAAAGTGAACAAACAACTCTGGGCATCAGGCTTGCAGGGGTTTGTAGGGGAAAAACTTTGAAAGCAGGATCCTCCTGGTTCAGGGCTTCAAGAAACTGAAAGGGGACTTGACTGGATCCTCCAATTCCAAGTCGTTCAACATTAAAGAAATCACAGAAACCGATTAGAGGCTCCGTAACTATTACAGTGATCCATTACAACATCATCCTATAATAGCTATAGCTCGACTGGATCCTCCAATTTTGAGCTGCTCTAACACAGTGTAAACAAAGATATGAAAGAAACTGACATCCATAAGGCAAGAAGTCTCCAAAGCTCATACATAACCAGAACAACAATGCTTCATTAAAACTTTACAGCCGAGAGCTCTGCTCAACCATCAATACCTTCAAAAAATGGCAGAAATGCCTACATATACTTGGAACAAAAACACTGGAAGCTAAATCGAGACATCGCCTTGAAGACATTACGTCTTCACATTTACTGCGCATGCAGTCTCTAGACGTTCGTGAACTTCAGTCAGACGCAATCGCGTTCCAAAGGACCTGTGAATGAATTGACAAGCTTACAGTCATTTCTGGGATTTCCATTTATGGAGGAAACGATGTTCAACCACCATTAACTACTGCAATAACTGCTTCACTGAGATCGGGAAAGACCCGGTCGACTCTGTATCAACAGGACATGGAGGCCTTCGTGATGACTGGGAGACTTGACACAAAGTGATGGACGAATGGTGACCAGGCAGGGGTAGTTGGACACGCTTGATGCAGATATGGGATGAGGAGAGGCCACGTGGATGGATGGGCAGAGGGAAAATGATAGGGCAAATGTACGTGGCAGGATTCACGAGCTTTGAAGTGCACGAGCCGGGTGGACAAGACACAGGGGCCGGGAAGAGAATATGACTTGGCATGACATGGGGATGGACGTGGCAGCAAGGAAGTGTGTGATGAGATTTCGGGCTTTCGGGGATTCAGGATTCGCGAGTTTGAAATGCGTGAGTTCCTTGCCTCCGGGATCCCCGATATCCCGATGTGCGATGAGCTCCTCCTCCTGGGAGCTATCCCCTACCAGCTGGACCATAGTCCATATGACCTGTCCCAAGTGTGACCGCGGTCCAACTTTCCATCGGGTTTTCGGCGTTCTTGACGACACGATGTTTGTGTCCACGAAACTTGCGATTCCCCGAAACCCGATGGCTCATGGCCGTTGAATTGTCGACGGTCCGCTCCTTGGTGCAAAGCCTGCCACCTATTTTCCACTATTGAAAGATGCTCCCGACATCGGGAAATTGGGTATCGGGATATCACAATTCCCGCTGTCATGTGCATGGGACTTTCAGCTCCCCGATCCCCGACTCTGCAGGATCTCTTGCCACGTGCCTCTGCTGATGGACGGCTCTGATTCGGTCGGGAAATCGCGTATCGCGATTCACTTATGTAAGAGTTCCCTACGTCCAGAAACTCCAATCCTCCGATGGACTGAAATCCCGACTCTCCTTCTTATGTCTGACGCGTGTCCTTCCAAGATCAATGACTAGGATCCCATCGGTCTTTCGAGACTCGAAAGGTCTCAGCCCTCTTACCCTTTAAAATCCCGATACCACAATTGTTACTAACAAGGTGAATGGTCTAGTCTTAGAAATCAGGGACAGTTATTCTTCTATTCTTAAGAAGAATAGTCCAGATAGCCCATGGATGATGTTTTACCTTCTGAGGGAAGATGCTCTTCCAGATCTCACAAATGTGAGTGGAAGAATGGCCATGATGTCAATTTATATCATGATATTGTTTTATGTAGGTTTATATTAGATGATATGATTTTCGTGGAGACTGTATGTCTCTGGACAATAGATGTATGCTATTGTGGTGGATGTGTTCCACTGGTTGTGACTATGTTTCACTGATTAAGTAGTTGTGTGCTACTTGGTGTGGTTGTGTACCATTGGATAGTAGTTCTGTATTACTATGGATAAACATAGTTGTGTTCTATTGAATGACATTGTTCTGATTGCCATGAAGACTATCAGTAGTGTTGGAAATGATTACCAACTAGTTGGATAGTCAGTGCTAGTGGACAAACATTCTCTAGGTGGAAAATGTTCCAGGACATTTATTCTTCCAGGATGTATGTATGTATTAGAAGAATAGCCCTTGTAGCCCATGACATGGCTTTCAACATATGTTGGAACAATTATTCTTCTAGGACATATGGCCAGATTAGAAGAATGATTCTTATATCACTCTGTGGAGTAAGTGACTTATTCAACATCATGCCCGATTACTCAGATGAAGTATGGATTTGAGAGATGATGCAATTGATGCTATTGGATGATACTAATAGTGATGATGGTGCTCATGATTTAATCATGAGATAGCATGTGTGGCTATGATGATGCTACCGGTTGAATGGTATGTTTGTGCTCAAGACCAATCTTTAAATACCTCCCTAGTTAGGAGGGAGTGTTGATATTATGGTAGTTGCGGGAGGTATTAACCTCCACGTGTAACCTTGACAAGAACAAAATATTCTGGGAAGAATGAAGAAACCCTAAAGCATTGGATATAACCCTAGAAGACAAGTTGACTAAAGAAAATAATTTGATATTGTGTCTTTAGCCTCCAGAAAGAGAAGTCAGCCCAGATAGCTAAGAAAGAGCAGTGTAAATAGAGGATGCCAGAGCTCATTTGTTCATACACATCTCGCAACTGCAGAAATCTAGTGCGCACTACAAAAATTTAGTAAGTGCACAAGTTTGAAGAGTAGTTGCAGCTACAACTACTGCAACTTATATTTTTAGTTTTAGGCTTGGACTTTCTCTTGGTTATGGTTTGGGATTTCTGCCTTGTGCACTAGCTCTGGAGAGAGGTACGTTACATTGATTGGCTATTAGGCCTAGGGTTTTCTTCCAGAATTATTCCTTGTCAAGGTTAAGGTGCTCGGGGGTGACTTCGTCCTATTGTTGGGTGACAATATTGCTATATTGTCTATGGTTAAATGAGCACACCTACTTTTCTAACAGGAATTTCATGATCATCCAAGCCCATATCCATTGGGATGGTTTAATAAGGATGCATAGATCAGAGTCACTAAACAATGTAAGATCAATTTACTATAAGTGCATATTTTATTGATGAAGTGAAATTATATGCAGTACCCCTTGATGTGTGTGATGTAGTGTTTGGAAGCCCCTGCATGTATATAAGGAATGCGATCTTCATGCAGAGAGAAAGTAGTACCACCTAATCAATGATGGGGAGTCTTAAATCATCAATGCACATAAACACAAGTCAAAGATCTCTTTGGTAAGTGCTAACCAAGACAAAAAGTTGATTAGTTATAGTAAGAAGTATGTATTTATTTTCCTAAGAGAGAATCGATCAGGGGAGGAATCGATAATAGTAAAGGAATCCTTGAAAGGATGCACAAAAGAGAAAAAAAAAATAGCAGGATTTGTTGCAGGCATATGGGGGAGTGTTTGATCCAGATTTTATGAGTAGAATGAAATGATTACAGATTATTACCAGATTCTTAACACATAATAACAGAGATACAGTAAAATTTGTTTTCTATTCAATAAGGAAATAAGCTGAAACTATAAAATGCAGCGGAAAACAAACTTGCTAGAATGGTGGCGGCTTATTTCTAAGAAGAGATATGACGGCTGCGCTCATTTGCGAGAAGATGATTACAATGAGGATCTCAAGGCCTTTTTACAATAAACAGGAGTTTCAAAAACCCTAAACATCCAAAAACCTAACCCTAGGAGATGAAGCACCAAAAGTCATGTGGGCCCTGTTTGGGTAAGTGAGTACATCAACTTCCCAGGGTCGTAACTTTTGCATACGATCTCCGTTTTAGGCGTATGATAGCCCATTGGAAAGATCTATCCGATGAATACAACAATTTCATAAAATTTCATGATAAAATATGTGATGCAACATATCCCAAAAAACGTTGTTTAGGGCCTCAAAACGACTCCGGAAGTTCAGGACCCGAAAAACTGCTAAAAATAGTAAATTATCAAAATTGCTAGAAAGTTGTTTTGAGCCAGCTGGAAAAGGTGGATGGCCACCGATATCCACCTGGATTAGTGTTCTATGATCCTAAAGGGATACTACCTAAGAGGGAACTAGAGCATGAGGTATAATTTTTTCCTAACTCCCCATTACTAGATATTGGGTTGTATATATAGTCTATTTTGGAGGTAGACAAATTGAAGAAATAATTGCAGTAGTTGTTAGAGAATGGAGTAATTCGACCAAGTAATTCACCTTATGGGTCATATATATCATCATAGTAGCCAAGAAGCATGGGACTTGGCAAATGTGTATCAACTACATAGCTTTGAATAAGATTACAATCAATAATAAATATCCTCTGCCTAGGATTGATGATTTGTTAGACCAGTTAGAACATGCCAAGTACTTCACCAATTTGGATATCAAATCAGGATACCACTTGATACACATTAAATAAGAAGACAACTAGAAGGCTACCTTCAAGAAAAGGCAAGGTCAGTATGAATGGTTGGTCATTCCTTTTGGTTTATGTAATGTACTGGCTACATTTATGTGATTGATGAATGATGTATTATGTCCCTATTTAGATTCATTTGTAGTAGTGTATTTGGATGACATATCGGTTTATAACTCTACTTGGGACGAGCACATATCATATCTCATGCAGGTGCTAGAGACTCCGAAAAAATATCATTTGTCGGAAAACCTCAATAAATGTGAGTTTTCTCAACAATCATTGGTGTATTTGAGGTACATGATTAGTGGAGGGGAACTCAAGATAGCTCTCGTGAATATGGAGGCCATCATGAAGTGGCTAGATCCTACTAATGTCACTAAATTTAATAGCTTTTTTGGGGCATCATAGTACCTATGGAAGTTCATAGCATCCTTTTTAGTGGTAGTTGTACCACTCCATGCCATAATAGCTAGCAATAAGAGTTTTTTTAGTGGGAAAAGAATTAGCAAAAATATTTCAATGAGCTAAAACAAAAGATCGGTCAAGCACCATTTTCTCATATTTCCTAACTTGCATAAGCCTTTCAAAGTGGAGACAGATGCAAGTGGCTATGCTATGGGAGTAGTTTTGATGCAAGGGGGTATACCGATATGTTATGATTTCGAGATGTTTCGTGGGGGAGTTTTGAACTACCCTACATATGATAAGGAACTTTATGCCCTAGTTAAAGATGTTAAGAAGTGGAAGAACTATCTGATGGGAAAGGAAACCATTATCCACACTAATCACCAGCTACATTTGAGAGTCTGTTTGCGCTTCCTTGCTCTCATATCTGCATTGAGAAAGCAATAAATTCCTCATCCTTCCTTTGAAATGGTCGGATGAGTGATAAATCCCTTGCTCTACTTTAAACGAGCAAGCAATAAATTCCTCATCCTTCCTTTGAAACGATCAGATGAGTGATAAATCCCTTGCCCTCTACTTTAAATGAGCAAGCAATAAATTATTCTCTCATTGGTCGAGCTTGCTTGCACATCCTCATCCTTCCTTTTAAGTAGTTAGATGATTAATAAATCCCTTACTATACTTTCAACGAGAAAGCAATAAATTCCTCTCCCGTTGGTCGATCTTTCTTGCACATCCTCATCCTTTCTATGGTCGGATGATTGATAAATCCCTTTCTCTACTTTAAACAAGCAAGAAATAAATTCCTCTCCTGTTGGTCGAGCTTGCTTGTGCATCCTCATCCTTCCTATGGTCGAATGAGTGATAAATCCCTTGCTCTATTTTAAAAGAGCAAGCAATAAATTCCTCATCATTCCTTTGAAACGATTGGATGAGTGATAAATCCCTTTCTCTACTTTAAACGAGCAAACAATAAATTCCTCTCCTTTTAGTCAAGCTTGCTTGCGCATCCTCAATAACTCCGCATCTGGATTTACTATTTTTAGCTTGCAAATAGGATTGGAGAATAAACCACCTTATCTATCATTCTTTGGGACAAGATCAACATAGAAAGATGCTTTCACATAATTACATATATAATAGAAACATTGTCAAAGGATTGACCTTGTCAACTCATATCGAAAAAGTTCCAGTGATATCGTATCGAAAAAGTCAATGAAAAGTCAATGCCTAACTAATCTAATTTGTTTTTGAAAGCCCACTCCAACTTCATTTAGCTCTCACTCTTTAGTTGGCATGTGTGCCAAACAATTTGATAGAAATGTATAAGTATTGGGCAAGCAAGCTCATCGAAAATCCATACCTACATAGGTGAGTGTGCTATCTTATCTACTAATGGGGGAGTTGGCTAACCATAAAAATGTAAATAAGCAGGTGGACCTTGCGTATACCCTTTATAAACCCTAACGTGAGTCGCCTATCTATTCTAACTCTACTCAACCAGTGGAAGGTTCTCCCCTTTATCGTGTTTCCCTTCCATCCGATAGAATTGTAGATACTAAAACTATTCCATCAAAAGGTTACTCCCAGAGCGTGCCACTGGTTGCTTCTACCTATTCAATTTTCCTAGTTGGAGTGGTTGGACTAGCAGGTTCCCGATGAATAAGCTCTGTAAAAAGGCCACCCCCAAGCCAAGAAGTTGGTAATATTATGTTATGTATATGCCAGTTTTATAAAATCCTCTAATTGCATATCCCCATGCCAAACCCATTTGCAAGGAGCGAGTGATAGACAGAATAAAACTACCTATCCGTGTGTATAAAGTAAGAGTGAGCGAGTGATGCTTAGAAACTACCGAGGAAGTGCTATAAAGAATCAGTCCCTTCACAGTGGCCGTACCTCTAAATCTCCATATCTACACCCACGAAATGAGAAAATGGGGTGGGGAAACTCCCTATTTCTTGGTACTGGATGGACCTTTCTTTATTCAATTCCCGATCGAAGAAATACCTATGACTTTACGTGGTAGGTGGGAAAATGAATAAGTTGATCGATGCGTGTATCATATCAATCTATGTTATGAGCTATTCTAATAGATGAGATGAAACAGTGTAAGTTGAAGCGAGTCGTCTCGTACTAGAGTATAGTGATAACATTCCTTTGTCGTCCCTTGGTAAGCAGATGAGCACTGATACTTGGATTTCCTTTGAAGAAACAAGCATTCTCGCTTAGAGAAGCTAACTATTACTTATTTAGTTGGTCAGATGATGGAGTAACTATGCCCATATTATGACCCGTTTCATAATTCAGATTGGGAATTGGGTCTCATTCATATAAAAACGGTGGATGCATCTATTTCATATCTATACCCAGTTGGTCCCTTTTATTCATCGGGAAGGGCTTACTAAGCCAAACCCAAAGGGAAGATATTTTGATTGATGGATAGGCCCATTTAGTAAAATGAGTGTCTATGCTCTCACCAATTCATATTTATTAAACTATTTCATCCAGAAGAAGCAACCTACTAAACCAATCAACAGTGCTTGCCTGAAACTAATTATTCTTTTTTTCCTGACCTCGCTCATTGATTAAAGCTAGTTTCAAACTTATACCTATATGTCTTTCCACCAATTCATACCTATTTGTTTTCCCATCCACCCCACCCCCATTTGTTTACTCGCTGAGGATGCGCAAGCAGGCTCGACCAAATGGAGAGGAATTCTTTGGTTTAGAAAAACACTATTGAAATGAATGTGTTGAAATGAGATGGCTAGGGCAGGCGGGCATCAAGACATCTTTCTTATAAAGAATATTCCACCCTGTCACACAGGTCAAACACCTCATTTAACCAAAACACGGGAAATAAGGAATTAGGGTTGGAACAAAGCTTCTATTTCTAGGTTGGCTCACTGACATGCCCTCCCTATAAAAGACTAAGTGGAAAATATGTAAAATACTAATAAGTGGACTACCCAATTTTTTGTTCCCATTGGTCATTCCCACTCGTAGCCAAACATTGTTCCCATTTCCTACTGTGTCTAATATAAGGAGATGCCCCAATAACTAATCCCAAAAAGGTATGTCTGATCCGTCATGTCAAGGTCCCTACAGGTGTCTAGGCGGGTAAGATGATCCCTTATGTTGTGACTAGCTTCTGGTTGGGTTTGGGTAGGAAGTGCTAGGACGGGGAGGGAGTGCAGTTGGATATTGGTTCCGGGTAGTAATCTATAGGAACTATTCTAGAACAATCATGGCGGTAAATTACTAAATTCCCTCCCTCTCTCCTAATGGTGTGTTAGTCAAAAGGAAGAAGTAGTATTTTTGTGTGTATATTCCAAGAGCTTATATCCCACTACTATGGATTAGTCATATCATGTGTTTACATAATGAATAGATTAGAGACTACCTCTATGATAGTTGATGTTGTATACCAATCCTAATATGTGTGATATTGATTACTCCAACTAATCCCATTGAGCAAGAGGTATTATGAATCAGCTAAGTAATGGCACAGATCAAATCACATGAACCTTAATTACGTGAATAGCTATGTTTTTAAACATTGTATCTAATAGCTGCTGGGGATTCATATTGCTTAATAGTGATAAGATATGAGCTATTTCCCATAAGTGACATAAGCATGAATAGGTAGTCAACATCAAGCTATAAGGGATATGAAATAGTAAAGATAATTGACTTGTGTGAATACACAAAGTTACAGTAATGCAGGTTTGAAGCTTTGACATAAACACAACCATAGTTATACAAGTGAATGATTGATTATAGAAAGAGCTATGTATCAACTAGTATGATTTATTGTATTGATTAGGCTAATTACGTTCTTCTTAGAGCTATTCCAACTAATATGAGATTAATGATCTTCCTTGTTTACACTGCTTATTATAGGAATGACGTAACTCTTCCTTGTTTACACACATAGGATAAGCTAGCTCTCCATTTTTTCAACATACATGACTAACTTCACTATAAGCTGCTTGTTTAGCTATATGGAATGTGTTATCTCCATTGTTTACACGATTGGCTCTATTCCCATTGTCAACACAACTTAAGTGGAATGAAGCCTATAAGTATGGTTTAAGAGTTGAAAAACACTTATTGATCAGATACAATTGAATGGGATAATGAACTTTATGGTGCCTTGTATTACTAAAGGAGTAGGATCACAAACTAAAGTATTGTCCTCTTGCTTCAACAAATCCATAAATTTCTCACTTTTGTTCTTCAATTGATGTTGTAAATAAGGAAATGAATAAAAAGTATTAAGAGTACATTGTTATGGGCCTCGCTCGAATTTGACTTGTGAGTTAATATGTAAATAGAATTTATGCACCTCTTCAATAATAGAAATATATTTCCTCTTCTCTCCTTAAGATCCCCATTATTAGTAATTAACTAATTAACACATCTTGGAATAGAACATATGTAATGACGATGCATGCCCTACATTTAAGAATAAGAAACAATTTGCAAGCACTGCTATGAAAGTCATTCAAGACCTGTTCAACTTCCTCATGAATGAGACAATATGAATGAGACAATGACACAAAATGGTATCAAATCCTCGTCTGTAAAGGACATTGCCAATGAGGAGATAACGATAAACTTGGTGACATATGCGGCATCGATCATCACATGAAAGGTGGGGACCAAACTTTTGTGTACACAAGTACACTAACATATTGTCGTACCAAGGGTCCTCTGACTATATGGAATAAAGGTGCTCGTAGGGGAAGTCATCATTAAGAGGTGGATATTTTGTGCCCATGGGGAGGTCACAAAGAAACCCGATGAAGGTTAAGGCTTTCTTACTCTTGGGAGTAGCAAACTAAAGATCAAACTCTTAGAGGATGATGATCCAACATGTGAACTTACCATTGATAATTCATCCACTCATGAGGTATTGCATGGGATTTTCATTTGCAGCAACCTTGATCTTTCCTAGCAGAATGTAATGATGCAACTTTTGAACAAAAATACCATGAGTAATACTCACTTTTCATCCTTATTATAATACAATGGTGGTCCTTACAAATTCTTTCTAATGTAATAGATGATGTGCTCACAACTATCCTCCCCTTGCTAAACTAAGACCCTAGCAACTTCAAAGGGCGAGGTTTCAATGTAAAGGAGAAAATCCTTATCGAAGTTAGGAGGACTAATCAAAGGTGAAGAAGTGAGAGCACACTTCAATGCATCAAAGGATTGTTGAGCTTGGTCATACCATATTAAGGGTATGTTTAAACGAAATAAACACAAGAATCCATAGGTAGTGGTAGCGTAATGGTAGTGGTAGCGTAATCAAGAACAAATCGATGAAGAAAATTCATTTGACCTTGGAGACTTTGCAATTGGCACAATGTTCACGGTAGGGGCAGTTTAGAGATGGCCTAAACCTTTAAGGGATCAATGGTTATAACTTGCTTGGAAACTATGAATCCTAGTAGGTAGCTCGTTGGGACACAAAAGACACACTTGAGAGGGTTCAAGTGAATATTGTACTTTTGACATCGAAGGAAAACAACGCGAAGGTGTTCTATGTGCTAAGATTGTTTCTTCGAATGAGCAGTGAGATCATCGAGATAGGCAAGGATTATATGAACAAGATCATGGAAATAGTAGGACATGGCATCATGTAAAATGGCTCCAACATTCTTGAATCCGAAGGGAATAACAAGATAAGTGAAAGTCCCCGATGGGGTGGTGAAGGAAGTCTTATATTGATCTTGTGTATTAAATTGAATCTGATTATACCCTGAGAATCCATCCATGAAGGAAAGGACCTCATGACCAACGCAAGCATCGATGATTTGATTGAAAAAAGGGGCAGGGTAATTATCTTTGGGACAAGCGCAATTAAGATATCAAAAATTGGTACTGACACGAATGGTGCCTTGCTTCTTGTTAACGGGATAGGGTTAGAGACCTAGGATGTTTACACGATCAGATTAATGAAACCAACTTTTTTTAAGCTTGTCGATTTATGCCTTAACAACCAGAGTCTTAGTTGGATGGATTGGCCCTTTTTTGTCGAATAGGGGAAGCATTTGGCCATGTGTCGATGCGATGTTCAACAATGTTTGGATCAAGTCCAAGAATTTATGAATAAGACCACGAAAAAACATCATGAAACTCTTCAGGGGAAAAGGAAGCTCCAAGAAGGATGTTTTCAGTAATGTTGGGGGTAAAAGAAATGTCCACTTTGAGGGTGGGAGAAATATTAGCCATGTTGCCTTGTTAAAAGGCATATAGAGTAGGGGTTCTTGAACCAATCCACATGTCCTGGTGGAATGAAATCTTTGCTTTCTGTGGAATATTTATCTGCAGTATTCTTCGGATTGAATACATCCTTAGGCCAGAAGTAGGAATGATGATGCATGGCATCCCACGGATAGTCGGGAGCATTCAAGGCTTCTAGAATATCTTCATCTGAGTTCAAAATATGGCTACTAGAGCCAAGGGAATCGGGTTCGACCATTAAGGTGGTTGAAGAGGAAACAATATTGAAGTTGAAACCCCTATCAACACCATAGGTGCACAAGGTATGACTCACATAGAAAAAACCCACAGATGATGATATTGAATGCATGGAGGAAGGTTCCACCTATGGTGAGGTCAAGGGTACATAAACATATGATGGAGTGCTCGTGTAAACGTCTGATGAAAACAAAGAGTTATAATAAGACAAAGAACCTATCAAAGTAGAAATGTAACAAATGTATATTGAATCCATGGTCTCAGTACATGGCATAGATGTTATAGGTGGATTGTAATCAAGCCGGTGAATCGCCACAAGAGTAGACTGAAATGTAGGAAGTTCAGGTTTGGGGATGTGTGGATACATTGCACAATTAGGTGTGTAATTGAATCTTGCAGGTACTAGTTCGGGTAGGTGTGAGTAATGACCAAATGTGTGAAACAAGGCACAAGGATGATTGGTGCACAATGACTTGTTACACTTCTTTACGGAATCTGGAAGAGTAACTTCCACCACGAGGATGGATTCATCTATAACTTCTATGGATGGGTGAAGCTAGTCCCAAAATTCTGGGAGCATAGGGCATGGTGGCGTGGCCGGTGACATTGCAAAGAGCACAAGGAGGTACAACCCAAGTGGGGGCGGTGGTCGGAGTGGCCATGGATGACCAGGAGTACTATTACCCCCAGTATTTTTGGATTTTCCCCCAACATTCCCGTCCTTACTAGGTTTAGTATGTGCGATGGGTTCATGAGTTGGCCCTAAGGTTGTTGATGGTGAAACACTCGAAGGTTGAACAAGAGTAAAGACTAAGTGAGGGGAAGGTGCCAAAGGTAGTGGAGGGGTGGGAGGGTCAATGTACCAAACAAGTATCCCAAGGGTTAGTCCAAAAAGATTCAATGTGGCCATCACATGGGTCCCAACCACACTGGGTGGGGGGGCAAGGAAGGGGATCTGCATAATGGGAGATCTAGGGTATGTGTTCCCTCCCGATGATGTCATAAGGGACGAGGGAGCAATGGGCTCTTCTGATGACTGATACATGGACTCAGTACTAGATGATGTTGATCCATAATATATTTGCAGAACGAAATGAATACAGATTATTATCAAAAGATGCTTAATACAAAATAACAGATATACTGTAAAACTAGTTTCTATTCAATAAGGAAATAAGCTGAAACTGTAAAATGCAGTGGAAACAAGCTTGCTAGAATGGTGGTGACTTATCTCTGAGAAGAGATGTGATGGCTGCGCTCATTCACAAGAAGATGATTAGCATGAGGCTCTGAAGGCCTTTTTACAATAAACATGAATGTCAAAACCCCTAGACATCCAAAACCCTAACCTTAGGAGATGAAGCGCCAAAAGTCATGTGGGCCCCATTTGGGTAAGTTAGTACATCAACTTCTCGGGGTCGTAACTTTTGCATACGATCTCCAGTTTAGGTGCACGATAGCCTGTTGGAAAGGTCTATCTGAGGACTACACATTTTCCTGCTATCTATCAAAGAATATTTTCACTATGGCATGCCCTAAAAACGTTATTTAGGGCCTCAAAACGGCCCCGCAAGTCAAGGACCAGAAAACTAGGGAAAATAACTGCCAAAATGAGTCAGTTGGAATAGGTGGGAGGCTACTGACATCCATCTGGATTAGGTGCACCCACTAACGGAGATGAAGTGGCTAATGTCTTATTAGAAGACATAACCATACACATGAGGAATGACCCAGGTTGCAGTATATGAGGTGGTGGGCCATGATATGTCCCAAGTAAGGTGGAGTATTTGAAGATGCCAGGGCCCACTTTAGTATAAGATGGGATGGGTTGACTTCACCCAAGGGTAGGAAAGACATTGTCTGGATTGGATTGAGGATTGAGATCGTAATATATAAGTTGGTCCAATGTAATAATCTTCCCGTTGTGGGGGAATCTCATCATATGAAAAACCGATGAGGCATTCACCTTCATGGCATCCATAAAACTTTGACCAAGGAGAATGTTGTAGTCTAAGGGAGCATCTACAACTTCGACATCAATCAAAACAAATTTCCCAACCAATTCATGGCGACATTTTGGTAAAGTCCTTCGGGTTGTAAGCACAAAGGGTGATTGTTGATGGCACTAGCTTGGGGGATGTTAACTTCTTTCATACATTAATGGACATGATGCACATGGAGGCACCTTCATCGATGATATACTGGTACCTATGAGGTTCTTAATGGTAACTGGGATATGAAATGCAACATTGGTAACTAAGAACCTATGAGGTTTGAGCATAGGTTCTGCACAAACCAAAATAGCCAATAAGAGAAACGAAATGCTGTGATGAAATTTATGAGGTTGCGTAAGTAGGCTAGACCAAAAATCCCTGAGCAATAAATAGTAAATATAGGGTGTGCAAAAAGAAAGAAGAAAACAATGAGCTCGACCAAACAGCCTTGATCAATATCAGAGACAGCCAGTAAAACCTATGTTCTTCGGTCCTCACCTGCCTCATTTCACCTAAGTCTGCCTGAGTATGTCTCGTCCGACCTGGCCTCATCCTTCACCTCGCTCTACTCGGTTTCACTTAGAAAAAAAGAAAACACTGGCACAAAAAAGACTGAATTCATGATGCCTAATGAGCATAGATAGAATACAGAATATTCTTAGTGTACAGGTGATTGAAATTGAAATTTACGCAAAATACATACCTAACTGATTGTCATTGGCAGAAATAATAACTGTTTGTTTGAAAATCCCTTTTAGGTTGTTGGGTGATAGCCCCAGCCCTAATAATTGAAAGGTTCAGGTGAACTTAAATGCTATGGAAAATTGTCGATTTATGTGTGGCGTGGGGAAGATAACTTACAGACGGGTGGGATCTGTGTGTAACCTCCTCCAACGAGCAAAAAACGGAGTGCCTGGTCGCAATTTGAAATCCAAATTATTCTAAATTTTGAATTCATCCTACTTGACAAATTCATCAGAGTTGAATTTAGATTTCATCCTAGTTGACAATCAGAGTTGACAACTTCATGTTAGATTAGGTTGGAAGGGAGAATACCTAACTTCCTAAACTGTCATTATAAGGATGAATATTTATATGAGATAACAAAGTGTGTAAATATATTGGAATGGGTGAATGGAATTTTTGGAAAAGAATGTTTGAGGTGAAAAACATAAAAAGGAGGAAAGTGGATAGAAAAGTTTAAACTAAACTCTTTTGAGTATGGGAAATTATTTAAATATATAAAATTTTGTTTTATTCAAAGTTAGATAAGAGAAGATAGGAGAATAGATATATTTTAT
>ML783160.1:417489-437655 GCA_009831015.1 Picea engelmannii | reverse complement strand
CATTTCATCTTCCAAAAGAGATCCATATATGATTCGTACATATCCATACAAAATCAATCTAGACAAAACCTAACATAACTAGAATCGTCTTTAACCTCCAAGAAAACATAATTCTATATCTACCCCAAGACCTATCAACCAAAAATCAAAACATAGACAATGGAGTAGCTTATAGTAGATCATTGTCCTTGTATTCACATTCCCACAAGGATCCTTGTAGCATGATGGCTTATTTTGACAACATATCCTATTTTTTATTAAAATCCATGTAGATATGAAAAAATGAGGCCTCCTCGAACATAGATTTTTTCTCCAAGCATAGTGCCATGATTGGCTCCAAGACCAAATATGTAATATTAAATTTTCCATTATCCCAATCCATCAACAACTTAAAATCTCCAAGAACTTGCAAACACCTAATATTTTTTTCAAGTGCCACTTTCATCAACATCTAGAGGGTGTAGAATTCAACCATGTTATTTTCTCCCAGTCCTGCTCCATATTTTAAAGAGAAGAAGTGGTAATGATCTAAAAAGAGTATGACTCCATCCCCACACATTTTTGGAGAGCCTTGATAAGCTCCATCAAAGAAGTCCCGAGGATTTTTGAAATCAATACGGGGCTCATGCAATACCCTTTGGGATTTAATATTAATATTAATATCAAAATTGATGCCCAAAATATTTTTTTATTTTTTTTCTAAATAAATTTTGGTCATCGCATATCCGATGACAACTTTTATCGATGTGACGATTTTTCTATATAAACATAGAAAAGTTGTTGTAGAATAGGCAACGACAACTTCTATTGATGTCACAGTTCAGCTATATAAACAACGGAAAGTTGTCTTCAAATAGGCGACGACAACTTCTATTGATACGTCGGTTTAGCTACATAAACAAAAAAAAGTTGTCGTCGAATAGGAAATGACAACTTCTATTGATGCGTCGGTTTAGCTACATAAGCAAAAAAAAGTTGTCATCGAATAGGCAATGCCAACTTCTATTGATGTGTCGGTTTAGATACATAAACAACAAAAAGTTGTTGTCAAATAGGCGACGACAACTTCTATTGATGCGACGGTTCAACTATATAAACAACGAAAAGAGGCGTCGAATATGTGACGAAAACTTCTATTGTTGCGTCAGTTTAGCTACATAAACAACAAAAAGTTGTCTTTGAATAGGCAACGACAACTTCTATTGATGCGTTGGTTTAACTATAAAAGTTGTTGTCGCGATTTAGACGAAAAGTTGGTTTGAGATTGTTTGCCTATATCGTCACTTGTGTGACATTTGATCAAGTTCATCGCAAATGCCACATCACCTAAACCGATGTTTCAGAGACTCCAAATTCGTCACCATATGAACGACATAACGTCGCATAAGCGTCAAAACAAATGTCGCAAAGTGGGCCAAATATGCTAGTGCTTAGTCAAAATTTTCATCCAAGCATTTACATTTGAATTTTTAGGGACTCAGACCCCCATCTTTAGAATGATGATGATTATGTGAATAAGCATGCCTTTTATTTCTATCAGACTTTTGAGCCAGATATATCCATCATGATACTGGATGATAATAAACTTTGTTGATTCTTCCTTCCATCGCCCAAATTCGGCGATTTTTGGTGCTCCTGGGAGGTGGTTGTTTCTTGATTTTGCTAGGTATTTTGTCTCAAGCTTCCAAAATACATCCTCCAAACCCCATTCTTTAAAAAATTTCCACCATTTTCTCTAATCCATCTGCTCCAGTCATGACTATCATATATTATGAATTTGAATTTGCAATGACATTGTGGTTTTTTTGTCGAACCTTTCTCTTGGTCTTGATCATTCCTCTGTCTTAGCGACTTGTCCTCTCATTATCAGCATATCTAAGTATAGTTCGATGATATTCAACAAGTCAGAGAAAGTTGCAGGTTTGCTTGGTTTCTCATTCGACTTTTTACTCTACGACGGGGGATAAAATGACAATGACGCGAAGTCATATGCATCCTCCAAATTTATAGGTAGGAGAGGGAGATTCAAATTAAATGCGTCTAGTTGTTTTGTATATTCGTGCACCTCTATCATAATTTTTGGTGGTATGTTCAACTCGTATGAGGGGAGGTCTAGGGTAGTGCTTATTTGGCATGCATGCAGGTCTTGTCATGCATTAATTTTAGTGATTTCCATTTGGTCTTCATTCGTGTTGATTCGTCCCAAAGTTATATTAGTGGTTGCACAATGGTATTCTAGATCGTGTCAAGCATTAATGTTCTTATCAAGTTTTTTATTCTTTTCCTGTCATGCCTTAAAGGAAATATCCTTTTTGTAGTCAGAATTTTCATGGCCGTTTTTTTTCTTGCTCGATCGACTAAATCTCCCTTTTTGATCCACAGTCGATACATGGTTCAACTGACTTCTTCTTTTGTATCATCGAGTTTACTCTTGTTGATTCTTCTTAGTCGATGTTCTTGATAATTAATTCGTTCGTTTGTTTAATTGTAGTCCCCTCTATGTTGAATCTGCTCGCTTGAACCTCTCTCGCTTGATATGGATCCTCCTCGATCAATCAATTGTCACTTGATGAAGATTTGTTCTAAATATAGAGATGGATTCATGTGTTGATATCATCTTTGTCCACTTTCTCCATGGATTAACCAGGGGATTCTTTCTCTCTCCATTTTATTTTTCCTTTACTTTTTCTTCCAATATTTGGAATTTCTTTAACACTTAACTTTTCCTATAACAATTTCTTGTACCTGAATATTAAACTGGAATTATTTATTTATAACTTACTTTTAGTTTATTAATACAAAAAGGATTTATCTCTTATTATTAATCTACATTAATCTACTTCAACCAAACTATTATTTTTCCAGTTCTAGTCAATGCTTGTTGGAATTATTTTTTACAGTCGTTTCCAGTAGGGTTCCTCATCTATATGTATTATACTTCTTTAAATCAGTACCATTAATTACTTTTTTAAATGGATGACCCAACAAAGTTCGAAGTTAAAGTATGCATGTTGGTCGAATATCTTCTATAACATAAGGACCAAGCCATGATGTCTCTAAATTCCTAGGTTTTCCTTTGATTCAGATGTCATCTAGTAGAACTAGGTATCCATTTTTTATCTCCTTCTTTTTTACATGACGACCATTCCATGATTTATGTTGTTGTTTTTGAAATTCTTGGTGGTGCATTACTATTAATATTCCTTCTTCTAGATTATTCAATTGGTAAAGACGATCCTACATGCTTTTGTCTTGGTTGAAGTGTTATCACAACTTCTTGTCCATAGACAAGTTTCAAGGGAGTATGTACAGTAGATCTCTTATGTGCAGATATGTATGCCCATAAGACTACAAGAATTTTGTCATCCCAGTCGTTCTTTTCGATGTCGTATAATTTAGTGATCCCTTTATGTAGTGTATTATTAAATGCTTCAACTGCACCATTTTCTTGGGGATGGTATGTCGTTGTTCTTCTATGATCAATGAGAAATTTATTTAGTAGGAAATGGATCTTCTCATTTACAAAGTGTGTCCCTTGGTCGTTGATTAGTGTTAGTGGAAATCCAAATCTTGTGATTGTGTTCTCATAAATAAATTTTTCTACAACCTCTTTAGTGCATGTTTCAACTATTTCTACTTCTTCCCAGTTAGTCACATATTCAATTTCAATGATAATATACTGCATGCATGTTCTCTTTGTTCATTGAGGAAATGGACTGATAATGCCAATGACCCAGATTTCAAATGGCCAATTAGGATTGAGTGGATGTAATGCCATTTCATTCTTCCACAAAGGTCGACCTATGCTTTGACAACTATCACATTTGTTGACATGTTCTCAACAATATTTATGTAGAGTCGGCCACCACAGACCCACCTGAAGTATCTTTTGCACTGTCGTGTCAGCCTGAAAGTGGCCCCTAGCTGGTCCTACATGTGCATGATTGATAATTTATTCTCTTTAATGTTCTAGAGAACATCTCCTTAAGGCGTCATCATGTCCCATTTTGTATTAAAATAATTTTATGATTGTGAATGGTGTTGCCTTTAGAGCTAACACTTTCGTTTTATTTGTTGAGAGATCTTTGGGTGCCTTCCCTTCCTCCAAGAAATTTTGTATTTCTTCCATATCTTTTTGTGTTGCTTCAACACTAAAAATATGTGCATTCGAAAGGTTTTCCTCTATCCTAGTCGGGTCCTCCCCTAACTTGAGTCAAGAAAGATGTTCGGGCCTGATGCTCTTTTTCCCGGTTCAGACAATTATGTCGAGCTCAAATTCTTGGAATAGTAATTGTTACAATTGAGAATCACCCTCATATTGAAAGAGGATAAGCCCAGTACCCATAAAAATATTTGTAAATGTAAATGTGTGATTTAAGGTCAAATGGACAAAACTCAAAAAAAAAATATTTTCACTCAGAAATCTAGGCTAGCATGCATAAGAAAATGAGGTCTTGATTAACTTTAGTCATTGATTTAGAGTAAAAGTGAATAGGAGGAATATTTAGCGAGGAAGGTGTAAAGGTATGCTATTGACATGAGGTCTTCAAACAACCAAGGGAAGAAAAACACAGTCACAAAAACTTCTTGAACTTAAAGTTTAAGAACACTGAAAAACATTCATATTAGCATTATAATCAAACATTCATCATAACACAACCACGACATCTCATATGGATCATCCAATCATGAGTATTTTCATATAAGAGGAAACAAGATGATGTAAAATGAAATTGATTTCTATTGATCAAAATGTATCAAGTCCAATCCATAACCAGAGAACAACTTACTTAGTCAAAATATTACAATCAGGGAGCCCTGCTCAACCATTCAAACCATATTAATGATTTAGAAGATGTATTTATAATCAAAAGAGGAAAGGAAACAACTAGAGGTGTGAGTTGGCCTTCCTGTCCTAGGATTCTCCAAAAAAACTAAAATCCTAACACCTGTGCTAACATATATTAACAAACTTCTACAGCTGAGGAGCCATGTTGGCCACCACTCCAACAAGAGTTAAATGACATGTCTCCTAGCTTAGGCACATTCCTTTTTAGTGCGAAGTGTCTTCCAATGGTTGTATGCTTATTCCATGCTGCCACATGTAATCCTTTCTTCTCTCCACATCATCAACAAGCAAGGAGTCATGAATTCAAACCTTTGACTGCATGGGCCAGTTTGTAGCACATTTGGTAGCCAATTCTGCAACGGCCTTTGCAAAACAACTCTGCAGATTCGGTAGCGCTTCCTCTGAAATAGCTCTATAGATTTTGTAGCACCACTCCTAAAATAGGTCTGTAGTTTCTGTAGATCCACTCCTGTGTAATGATTGTGAAATTTCCATAGTGCCCCTCCTGTAATAACTATGCAGATTCGGTAGTGCCACTCCTATGATAAATCTACAGATTTGGTAGTGCCACTATTGTGATAACTCTGCAGATTTGGTAGTGCCACTGTTAAGTTTGGCTATGAGATTTCGTAGTGCCTTAAGTAGTGTAATTGCAGAACAAACTGTATAGAAAATTTTGTAGCACCATGGCACTACAGAATCTCTGTTTTTTTTCTATCTGATGAAACCAATCCTTAAAAAACACAAAAGAAAACTTAGTTAATGGACTAGGAGACTGTAGATGCCTGTATAGGTGGAAAAATTATACTTCCTTGATCATCTCACACTTACAAAAAGAGACAACCCACAAAAATGGATCTATCATCCCCCAACTACTTCATCAATCTAGCACTCCTCCTTGTTGCAAGAGAACTTCCCTCTGTCACAACAACATCTTTTTCTTTTGTAGGGATACTCCTCTTGACTGCAGGTGTACTCTTCCTAACTGTTTTTTCATCTATTTCAATTACAACTTGTACTAGAACATTTAAGTTCCTTTGTGCTAGTTCATCCTTAAAATTCTGCAATTCCTCCTTGAGCTTTCTATTTTGGGACTGAAAGATTTTGTTTTTCCTGTACAGGGTCTTAAGTTGCCTATGGAGAGGCAGGGCTCTTCTTGCTAAAAACATTTCTAGGTCAAGAGTTTCACTGTACATGTCCATGAGCTCCTTCATCTTTCTTCTCTCAGTCAAACTTTCTGGCTTCAAACAAGCAACCTCTTTCCTAGCCTCCGTGAGTTTTCTAATCAATCTTTTGAAAGTGGGATTACTAGGTGGAGTGTTGATGTTTATCACCTCAATAGGTTTCTCAATGTCTTTACCTTTATCTTTTTGCTGAACATAGGCTCTGTCTATCACCTCAATAGGATTCTCAATGCCTTTACCCTTATATTTCTCTTTCCTTTGAAATAAAGCCTTGGGTAAGACTTTTGCTTCAACAACTTCCTTGAGGGATGATGATCTAGTAATAGGCTTCTCGATTCTGATCTTAGCTATTGCAGCAGGTGAAGGGAAATGTAACTTCCTTCCCCTCTTGGTTGTGGTTTTGGTCGATGAAGGGACTTCTTCCAATTAAAGTGCAAGAAGAGGTGAAAAATCTCTGTGGAGAGTGATGGACCTCCCTCTCTTCTTTTCCTTGGGGGTTTCTTGGTCTTGAGTAGTGGGTTTTCTTTTTCTCTTCTTTATTGTTCTTGTTGGGGAAACACTACTAGATGGAAAAGGGCTCTGCATCCTTTATTGATGGGTAGAGGCTATTTATCACTGCATATGGGAAGAGATAATGAATTGTTCCCAAGGAATGTTCCTTTTCTTCAACTCTTCCATCACCAGCATCCTGATCAATCTAGAGTGGAAGACACTAGAGTCCACATCCTTAGACTTGTCTTGGACTCTATCATACATCTTTCCCATACTCCTCAAAAGATAAAAAGGGATATTCATTGCATCCTTACTAGTGAAATGTAGCAAGAGTCCTATATGATACTGGTATAACATGTTAAACCTTCGCTCACATGTAAAATATCTCTAGATGATTTTCAGCATTTTATCAAAGCCTTCAACTATGTGGCTCCTAGGCACTCCCTTAGACAAATTGTATTTCTGATAATCTAGTTTGAGGAAGTCCTTGGAGAAGGAAACATTGAGGATCACGTATTTGAACCACCTCTCACCAGTATTAGGTATCCCAGTGGCTATTGCAATAGAGGCCTTAGATACCTCAAACTCAAGCTTTCCCACCTTAGTCTTAATGCCATCAAAGTGTAATGAAAACTTCCTTGCTACTTCAGGGTGTCCCCTCTTTATGTTTTGGCAAAACGAGAGGCATCTAACCCTTTGGAAAACCTCCCTGACCATTGGCTCAACATCAAATAGGTGCATGTCAGAAGGTTCAATCCTGACCACACTCCCTCCCTTGTGAGACTTCTTCCTTTGAGGTGTCTCCATGGATATAAACAAGGGATCAAAGGTCGTGATGTAATGAGGGATAAAGGAACCAAATAGAGGCAAAGATCATTGAGAATTGACAGTGGCTAATGCTTTCTCTCTCAAGAATTTTCCTCCAACTCACTTTGGACTAACAAGAGATTGGTCTGATGAATTTTATTTTAAAAATGAGAGAAAGGAACTTTGAAGAAAGGTATGCAAAGATGCACTGCTCAGTTTTATGCCACCATACAATAGTCATCAAAACTTTAAAAGGTAAGGACTACTATTATCCTCGTTGTCAACAGATTTTGAGATAAAACAAAGGATGACACAGTGAATAAAAGATGTTAATGCATAGATCTTTCTGAATATAGAAGATGGCACTGACAAATCCAAGTAAAATGAAACACTAAGACAGGGGATCTGAAGCGTAGTTTTAGAAGTGAGTTTCTGTAGCGCAATGTGGACACAAGGGCCAAGGGAATGAATGGGAATTCAAGATTCAAAAGAAAAATGGCTTGACCTCTAGAATAGGTGAAATTTAGTTGGAAAATGGTTGTGAAGTCTATGGAAAAAGAGCTACAGATGGGAATGGATGAGAGAGGATGCAGTCTGCAGCGCTAGGCACTACCAAAATATGAGGCAGGGGTATCTTAAGACTTTACCATCAAGTTGAAAGGACTCATGAAATACCTGGAGATTGTGGATGATAATGGAGGATCTGCAACAAGTTATGGAACTGCTACATCCACCTCAACCTCCAATTTAGATTTGACAGTCGATCCCATAGCGCAATTTGCAGTTGGTCTGAACTAGTGATTTCAGCAGTGTCGGTCTTGGGAGAAAAATTCAAATTGATAAATAGTTAGCAAGTTCATAAATGATCAAATATCGATATTATTTCTTAAAGAAAAGGGCATTGAAAACAATGGAAATCATTACATGAGCTAATTATGGATAATTATGGTAAAGGATCATAGGACAAAGGTGTGCTACAGAAACTCCTAGTGAGTTGGCAACGCCCTTTTCAAAATTTGATTTGACCCCCTTAACGGACATAGGGAAAACATTGAAAGGATATAAGAGAATGAGTGGATGGAGTGGTATGTCAAGTCATTAGGATCATGGGGTCAATTATAATTGGTGTCAAGTCGAAAGGTGAGTCAAAGACATTAACCATAAAATGAACCTAGGCTAAAATCATATGTGTGGGCCAAAAAATGAGCCAAAACCCAAGTCTTTATTTGTTTAGACTAACCTAAGCAATTCAAAAAAAGTAAAATAAATAAAACCTAAAGTCTAAATGATAAAAATTAAAACTTAAGGGATAAAAGACCCAAGGAAATTTCATGTGATAACATTGGCTCCACAGGGTATGGCATGCTCCCTGTGAGCTGCCAAGAACAAGCAAATTCGGTTCCTTATCCTAGGGCTATGGGGTCACTTATTCAATCAGAAATAAAACAAAAATGATATTTACAATGAATGGAAAGCCACTCATGGCTTAAGAAAAATACTTTTTTCATAAAGTTCCCATTGACAAGGCCACCAAAAACTTTGGAATTCTCCAAATTCTGCAAATTATAACTATTATTTGAAAATACCTCATAAATCTTGAAGGGACCAATCCACAAGGCTTCAAATTTACCATGTTTTCCTTTGTCTTGCTTGGGTGCATGCCACTTGAGCACTATATCTCCCAGCTAGAAATCTTATTTTCTTACCTTGTTTTCAAAGGCTTTCTTGATCTTGTATTGATGGTCATGTGCTTTGTCCAATAGCTACTCCCTAGTATGTTGCACTTCTACCAGCTATTGTATCCTTTTGACCATATCATCAGGTTTTCCTTGGTAGTCCTAGAAGAATTTTTCCACAGGAAATTCAATCTTAATAGGAAATATAGCCTCAACTCCATACACAAGTTGAAAAGGAGAGACACCAAGTGATCTCTTTCTTGTTTCTTTATCAACCCACAAATCAAATTTCAGATTTTAGTTCCATGCTTTCTTGTTGTCTTCTAACAATATTTTGATGATATTTATAAGGCTCTTGTTAGAGGATTATGCCAATCCATTCCCTTAGGGGTAGTAAGGAGTAGAGTGAATCAATGTAATCCCATATTGTTCACAGAACTTGATCAATGGTTCATCCTTGAAAGATGCATCATTATCAATAACAATTTTTCTTGGACAACCAAATCTTGACATGATATCCATAATAAAACTAATGATTACCTTATGGGATGCATTCCTAGTAGGAATGGCTTCTATCCACTTGGTGAAGTAATCAATGGTAGTCAAAATCCACCTATGATGACCACTTTAAGCGGGATGGATTTCCCCAATGAAGTCTAGACCCCACTACTGAAAAGGTCATGAAGCTACCACAGGCTTCAATGGAAAAGATTTGAGTTTTTGCTTTCCAGAAACCTTTTGTAATTTAACACAAGCTCTAATATTTTCTTGAACATCAATAAAAAGGCTAAGCCAAAAATACCCAACTCTGAGGACTTTATAGGTTGTGGTTCTCCAGAAGTGATGGCCCCTACATATACTGTCATGAAAATCAGTCATAACTTTTGGGTCTCTTGTGGATCAAGACATCTAAAAAGAACTCCTAGAGCATCTTTCCAATACAAAACTTAGTCAATAAGATAATATCTGATTGCCTTAAAATTCAAATATCTTACCTTGTTCTTTCCAAACCGTCAGGACGCTACAACTTCTGTGGAAAATATATGATGTCCTTATACCAAATGCATTCTACCAACTTTGGGATGACATGAGAACTTTTATTAGCCAACTCAGCTTGTTGATTTTTTGAGTTTGTGTTTATGAAATTAACCCCCAAAGCTTTGCAATTTGATTCATCCAACAACCTAGCTAAACCTTGGTCTTTCACCAATTTAGTGGGATTTATTTCAAGGTCAAATTCTAGAATTTTGGCAAACTATTTACTTCTCCACCCATCTATGTCACACTAAATAAGTATCTATTTCACTGAGGTTGAAGGTACATATGCAACAATCTTTGAATTCAAAACATATAATATGAAAGCCTTGAGGGATTTGACCAAATCATAAGCAGGGATGATTTTAGGGGCTAAATTTTGCTCATGGAATTTTCCATGGTTTCTCCCAAAACAAGATTCGTTATTCTAAAAATGATTTGCCCAAATTTTATAGGATAAAATGATTTTACCTTAAAAATTGCCAAAATTTTATACAAACTATATAAAATCCTTAGAAATTTGAATATTTAAAAAAACAAATTGCCAAACATTTATAGTTGGCATATAAAGAATTAGTAAGATTCGCCAAGATTCCTACATTTTAAAATAAATTTCCATCTTTAAAATCATCCCTGAGCATAAGTCTGCTTTTCCATGATATCATATTTAATTGTTGCATCCCTCAATGCCCTGCTGAAAAAGGAAATAGGCTTCTCTAACCCTTCTGCATTTTTTTGCAATATAACAATAGCTACTGTGTCAAATGAAGCAAAGGAAAATATCAGAAAATCCTTGAAGTAGTTAGGGTTGATGAGCACAGGTGCTTCAATCAAGGCCTTTTTTATTTGATCAAAAGAATATAAAGACTCAGTAGTCCATTTGACATCATTTTGTTTCCTAAGCATGGTTGTAATGTACTTTACCAATTCAGAAAAAATTGAAATGAACCTTCTTAGAAAATTTATTTTCCCCAAGAAAGACTGACCTTATTTCTTAGATCTAGGGAGAGACAAGGTCTAGATGGGTTCTACTCTTCTTGAATAAATTCTTACCCCTTCTGCTGATACAGTGTGTCCCAACAACTTCCTCTCCTTCATAGCAAACAAAGACTTTTTAGGATTGAGAGAGAGACCAAACTTTTTGCACTTCAAGAAAACCCTTTTCAAATGATTATAATGTTCTTTATCATATTGTGAGAACGTTGTGATGTCATCTAAATATATGACTACAAACTTGTCCTTATCCCCAATAAAGGCAATGTCCATTACTCCCTGAAAGGTCCTGCATTCATCAATCCGAAGGGAATTTTGGCATACATGAACGTGCCCCAATGAGTAGTGAAGGTTGTCTTCTCTCTATCTTCAAGAAAGACAGAGATCTGATTGTAGCCAGAAAATCCATCAATTATAGACATACTAGATGAACCTGTCACCCTCTGCAAAATGTGCTCCATATTTGGTAAGGGGTAATTATCTTTCTTGGAGCTTCTATTCAAATTTTTGAAGTCGACACATAGTCTAATTTCCCCATTCTTCTTCCTCACTGGGACCAAGTTAGCCACCCATTCAGAGTATCTCAAAGGAATGATGATCTTGGCATCCAAAAGATTTTTTACTTCCTTTTCCATAATATGTAACATCATAGGATTTATCTATCTGAGTTTCTATCTAAATGGCTTGGTTTACTCTTTCAAAGGTATCTTATGTTCAATGATGCTTGTCATATGTTCTCAAATCTTCATATTTCTAGGAAAACACATCAGAAAACTCCTTTAAGAGCTTAACATATTCATCCCTTTGTTCTTTTGACATGCTGCTAGACAAATTAACATACTTTGGATCCTCCTTTGTAGCTAAATTGCATTCAGTCACATTATCATTTTCAGTTGAACCTTTCACCTTTACAACAACATCATTTCTATCAAACAATCTCTCCAAAGGAACTAGTTGATCCGGATTATTTTCGGCACAAAATGAGAGCGGAGATATAATAAAGAAATGCACAGAGATATTGTGGATATCCAATAATATAACTGAAATGTATCACAGATGCAACCATAAACATAGAGATACGGTAATACACGATTTCTATTAATGAAATAAATGTACAGAGACTGTAAAAATACAGAGTGAGACTCGCTAGAATGGTGGCAACTTATCTATGAGAAGAGATGTGACGGATACTCGTATTCACAAGAAGATGATTACAATGAGGCTCTGAAGGAATTTTTACAATAAACATGAATTCCCAAAACCCTAGACATCCAAAAACCTAACCCTAGGAGATGAAGCACCAAAAGTCATGTGGGCCCTGTTTGGGTAAGTTAGTACATCAACTTCTTAGGGTCGTAACATTTGCATACGATATTCGTTTTAGGAGCATGATAGCCCGTTGTAAAGGTATAGTCGAGGAGATTCATTTTGGAGGAAATATAGAAGTAACTTTCCTATTTATCCCCATTTTCCCAAAAACGTTGTTTAGGGCCTCAAAATGGCCCCGGAAGTTAAAAACTACTAAAAATAGTAAATTACCAAAATTGCCAGAAAACTATTTTGAGCCAGTTGGAAAAGGTGGGTGGCCACCGAAATCCACCTAGATCAATCCTCCCTCCTTAGGAAGCAATGGTATCCATTGCATTGAGTGCCCAGGGGAGAGCAAAAAACGTTTGTTGAATCTGAATCTTGTTGAGCTGCTTGCCTTGCTGGAGAAGTTGCTTTGCTTAGCTTGTTGAAGGTTGTCACGAACATGTGGTTGGAAGGGTTGGACCTTTTTAACTAGTCTGGATACATGATATTCCTATGTGCAGAAGGAATCTATACACTTTGTTGCAATCTTGTCGATCTGCTTCTGTTGGATAGAAGGTGCTTGGGTTGAGGCTGTAGTGGTTGTAGTATCCTTTTGTTCACCTTTTGAATAGATTGTGAAGAAGCTAAATTTTGTAGTATGAGATACTACCTTTTGACACAGTGTAGGTGGAATAGTAGTCAGAACTACCTCTGGTATTCTGTAGAGATGACCCCCCAGAGAAACAATGACACTGCGGGGTCGAGACTCATAAACAACATGGCGTCTCCACATATATGGCTAACCCAAGAGAACATCACAAACATCCAGTCGGGAAACATCACATAATACCTCATCCTTGAAGGGTTGGATGTCATATTACAATCGACACTACTGGCTAACATGAAGATCTCATCCTTGGTGAAGCCACCCAATGTTGTATGGCTGTGGGTGTGGTATTGTTGACAATCCCAATTGTTTGACGACCTCTATTGAGATGAGGTTCTTTTGGATTCTGCTATCAGCAATAAAATGCAGTGGAGTCCCCTTCACCCACATTTGTGAATGAAAAATGTGCTCCCCTTCTTTTGGATCTGTTGGTTCTTCTGGTTGAATTATTGCGGTCGTGACAATAGCAGTGGGGTCTGCGTCGATGATTTATATTTTACTAGTATTTTCAGAATCAGATTTTGAATCAAGGTTCGGCTCCTTGTCTTTGATCTCGAACACCAATGACTATTTTGAGGGACATTCATCGATGTTGTGCCAAGGGATTTTATGGAAATCGCACCATTTTCCACTGCCCTTCTTCGTCTTTCCGTGACCCTTTTTTTCCTATGGCTTAGACTAGTTTTCAGGAAGTTGTTTGTTAGGGTCATCTTTCTCATACTTTGGTTGTTGCGGATTTTCATATCCGAACTCCTGTTTTTTCTGGTGCTTAAACTTCTCCTCGATTTTAACAACATATCGATAAGTGGAATCGAGTGATGAGATGTCCAAAAAATCCGTTTCAATTTGGATGTATCTGTGTAGAGCCCCGCGGTATTTCAGAACCAAATGTCATTCGGATTCTTTGATACCCATATTGGTGTGCAAGGTATGGAAGGTATTGGTGAACTCCGACACTACTTGGCCCCTCTCTTGCCGTAGTGTGGTCCAACTCATGTACTGGTCCTCATAGTTGCAAACAGGGTAATATTGTTCCTTTACTGCATCCACAATAAAATCCCAAGTGGGCTCAACCCCATATATTCCAGACTCCTCTGTGGAACTCTGCTCCCAATAAGTTTCCCACCAATGTTTGACATGGGGGAGATCCTTAAGGAGCGCGAATATCGTCTTTTCTCTATCAAAAAAATTGTAAATAGAGAAATAACCTTCTAATAGATTTAACCATTTATCTAGGGCATCTGCATCTATCTGACCTTCAAATATAGGAATATCAAAATTGACATGTGCCTTAAAAGGAGAGGTGCCTCCAAAGTGGTCTCTTTATGAATATGCACTTGATGCTATCGGAAGGCATTGAAGGATGTGGGAAAAAATCTCCATCATTTCGTCCCTCTGTTGTGTGAGAGCTTGCTCAAGCAACACATTGATAGGATCATCTACTCCATCGTTTTTCTTTTCTTCCGCCATGGAGGGTTTCTTGGGCGTGCAAGAGCGATTGTCTTCAAGAGAGACAAGTTCGAGACCCATCTTGCTATATTTGGACCTCGTCGGGGACATGCACTGAAAAATGATCAAGAGCAGCTTGCTCTGATACCACTATTCCAGATTATTTTCGGCACGAAATGAGAGCGGAGATGTAATAAAGAAATGCACAGAAATACTGCGGATATCCAATAATATAACAGAAATGTATCATAGATGAAACCATAAACACATAGATATGGTAATACACAATTTATATTAATGAAATAAATGTACAGAGACTGTAGAAATATAGAGTGAAAGACTCACTAGAATGGTGGCAGCTTATCTCTTAGAAGAGATGTGATGGCTACTCGCATTCACAAGAAGATGATTACAATGAGGCTCTGAAGGCTTTTTTACAATAAACAAGAATTCTCAAAACCCTAGACATCCAAAAACGTAACCCTAGGAGATGAAGCGCCAAAAGTCATGTGGGCCCCATTTGGGTAAGTTAGTACATCAACTTCCCGTGATCGTAAATTTTGCATATGATCTTTGTTTTAGGCACATGATAGCCCATTGGAAAGGTATCATCGACGAGATTCATTTTGGAGTAAATATGGAAGGAAATTCCATATTTATCCCCTTTCCCCCAAAAACATCGTTTAGGGCCTCAAAATGGCCCCAGAAGTTAAAAACTACTAAAAATAGTAAATTACCAAAATTGCTAGAAAATTGTTTTGAGCCAATTGGAAAAGGTGGGTGGCCACCAATATCCACCTGGATCACTAGTCCTTTTGGAATACTATTACTGGGAAACTGAAAAATATGATGGTCAAAAATTTTATTAAGAAAAACATCAGCATGAGGGATTTTTTCAATGTCATGATCTTGATCAAAATGTAAGGCAGAAAACTCATCCATAGTCTCAAGAAATATTTTTATCTCAAGATCATCCTCAAAAAACTTCCAATGTCTCACATTGTCAGGTATAGAGGGTTTATACTTCACTTCCACATCATATTTTAGTTTAGGGGGGAAAGGAACTCTGAAATTACTTGTTGAAACAACCAAGGAATCTACCATAGTGTTCTCCTTTCTTGGAACAAATGAGATATTTAAATCTAAGAAGAAACTATCAACAAGATCCCAAACTTTATTTATGTAATTCCTTAACCTGGGGTGTTTAGCTTGATACATATTTTTTATTTGATGGAAAATTAATTTAGCATCTCCAAACACTGTTATCTCTTCAATCCTCATGTCTTTAGCAACCCTCAAACCAAAAACAAGAGCCTCATATTCTACCACATTGTTTGTAGTTTCAAATTCAAGCTTGTAGGATAAAGAAATGATCTCTTGAGTAGGGGAAATAAAGACTACCCCAACACCAACACCTTCCTTAGAAGAAGCCCCATAAAAAAACATCTTCCAAACAGAGGTATTAGGAAAAGACTCTTCACAAGAGGTAATGGACTGTTTTTTGATTTCAATAGGAGGTTGAGGAGCATCGGTGAGCTACAATATACTGGATCCTAAATCAATATCAAGTGAAAAAATAGGATGGTTGGTGCTTCATCACTGATGATGTAGTCTAATTGAGCCTCCCTATAAATCCTTCTATGTTCTCCCCCAAACAAAGGAATGGTGGCATATGAAAGGTCCATCTGCAAAGTCCCCCCTAGTCTTTTTATCCAATATCTTGACAAGAGCATCCCAAACTTAGGGGGGACATCATCCACCACAATATCCATCACCACACTTTTCATTGGCAACTGAAACAAGGTCACAACCAGATCTTTGATAACTCCAATACACTTCACTTTCCTAGAGTCAAAAGAGTATAAGTCATGGTAGGTTTTTTTAATTTCCAACCCAAGCTCATCCATGACTGTTTTAGGCATGAGATTGTGACATTCCCCTAAGTCCATCAAACTGTTGTTCAACACTTTGTCATGAATGTTCAATGATGTATAGAAAAGAGGGGATGAATCATCTCTATATTCCACCAAAGGTCCCAGGATAGCTACTATTTTTTCATCTTGAATATTAAATGAATCTATGGAATTAGAAGAAATCTTGGGTTGCATCATTTTAGAAAGGTATCTTTTAAATTCCTCATTCTTAATTAGCTCCAAAAAGGGTACATGGATTTTGATATTTTGGATTTCATTTTCAAAGCTAAAGGAGGATGGGGATTTCCGAATCTCTTTAACCTCTGAGGCGGGGCTCTTAACCAATGTTTGAGGGATTACACACTTTTTCCTTTGTTTCTAGCTATCACAGCCTTATCAGAACTTTTTGTTTTAGTGGGCTGATCAGAAGTGGCAGTCTTTCCCTCTTTCTTTTTGGACCTTAGGTTGTATCTATTAGAATTGACATTTTTTTTCTCTCCTTTACTCAATTCATTTAATTGACTATCCA
Organism: Picea engelmannii; assembly: GCA_009831015.1. Taxonomy (NCBI): domain Eukaryota; kingdom Viridiplantae; phylum Streptophyta; class Pinopsida; order Pinales; family Pinaceae; genus Picea; species Picea engelmannii. The sequence continues at coordinate 420,768 of ML783160.1, read as the reverse complement.
TGAGAGACTCCTCATATGCAGATTGGGTCAAATGAGGAGATGAAGAGGTGTCACCAAGACAATGGATTTCAAGATCAGTTTCTTCATCCTCTCCTTCTTCATCAGCAACAAGGTTGTTTTGGAGAGGGATTTGAAATTTTTGATCATCCCTATCCCTATTTCTTGGATCTCTTTGAAGGACCCGAGGGGAGTTATTTGGCCTTCTGAAATTACCTCTATTGTCAGCATTATGTGTGTTTCTATGGTTATGTTTTCCTTCAAGTTTCAACTTCTCCATTTCAACATAAAGTGATTTTACCAATTTTGTAAGTTCATCAACTTGAGGGTGGACAACATGGGATTCATAGGTTGAAGCTTCTTCCCTACCTTTCCTTATATGTCTATCAGACTTTCCCCTAAGTTTTTCAGTTGCCAATATATTGGATTCTACTTCTAAGGCTGCATCTTTCATATGAGCTAAAGAGGTAGATCGTATTTCTCTCAACTGGAGGAAGAACTCAGGGTCAAAAGCATTGGCATAGGTAATCTTGACAAAGGTTTTTGTAGGCTTTATTTTAGTGAGAATCTTGTTGTACATTTTATTGAATCTCTTTGAAAAGTCAGAAACAAATTCCCCTTCTTTCCTCTTAAGTGATCCAAATTTTGTAATATAATTTAAAGGAAATCCTTTTTATTCCCCAAATTCCTCAAGAAGGCATCATATAAAGCTTCAATCCCAACAATAGATCCAGGAGGCAAACCCCTAAACCATTTTCTAGCCTCACCATCAAGGCTTTGTACAAACACTCTCATCCATACATCTTCATTTTCAATGTTAAGATTATTTGCATAAATATAAAAAGATGCAAGGTGTTGGTTTGTAGTTGTGTCTTCCTCCCCAATAAACTTGGGCATGTACTTATATAATACAATTAACTTTAAGTTACATTGCATCATAAGAACTACAACGAAACAACGCTAAAAATGCTAATATGGTGGCCATAAAAATATCCCACGCAACCATGGTGCACCTTGGTTCTATTGGCAATCATACAACAACGTGTCCACATGCAATTTTAAGGTTGTCATTTTTTCCACGTAAGATTATAAGACTACGCGACGTTGTCCATGTCAATTATTTAAACAACACTTAATATAGAAATATTTTAAGTATATATAAGTACATATATGTATTCTTCCTCGGGCTTAAACAACACTTAATATAGAAATATTTTAAGTATATATAAGTACATATATATGTATTATTCCTCGGGCTTCATTTTGGATGCAAAACGAATAAAAGGTTTGTTCACAAGGGATAATCACCATCTTTATAAGTAAAAATGACATAGATGTACAAAATATGAAAATAAAAGTCATAGATCTAACATTAAGAATTAAATGAGAATCACATCATGGTTTCTTATCTTAAGTGAAGCATCACACTACCACTACAAGGGATGAACAACTTTAAAAAAAAAAGTAGAGTCACCACTTGGTTGTCGAGGGTAACCAAGAACTGGGGAGAAGGGTGTTGTAAGAAATCTTATCCTGCGGATAGGGTAAGCTCTCCTTTGGACCAATACTCCTATCTTTGGTCCAAATACAGAAGTGAACAAGTGGTTACTACTTCCCCTATAGATCTAACTCAATCAAGCAAGCAAGAGAGAGAAAGGATGTGGCATACCTGATTGTGATGTATGTCCTCGTTGCTCCAATCCTGGAGTTTGATCATGAAGCTCCTCAATGCAACTGAAGTCCTATAAAGATTAGAAAATGAACTCTTCTTCCTAATCTATCAACGAAGACTAAAATGACAGTAGACAAGCAAATGTAAAGCACATGAACTTGAAGGGAACATGAAAAGTTGATATTAATTGGAAATCCAAAGAAGTTTCTTACAAAGTATGCTTGACGATGCAGTAACTTCACCAATCTCTCCTCGTTTAGACCCTTACACGTATCTTGAAATCAAAATTTCGATGCTTCCTCTAGAATCAAAGGTTTGATACCTCTTATCTTCCCCCCTTCACCTTGGAAATACCTTTATTATATAGGCTTTGAGAGACTCAACCACCATGAGCAAATGAAGGATATGGTTGAGGATATTTCTCCTTAAGTTGGGATTAGATCCTAGGATAGAGCCCATAGGGTAGGATTTTACCACAAACAACCTAGTCCCAAGAGATCTGGCCCTTAGAAAGAGGTGGAGGATCCCATGACTCCCTCTAACAAGACTGGCGCTCCCCCAAAGTTGAACACATGGTGTCATCCTATAAAGTGGCACTCCCTTAACATGGAAAGGGGGCATCATCCCATGAAGTGGCACTCCCCCAACATGGACAGGGGGCACCACCTTTCATAAATACCACAATGGTCGATTTTCCAAGAAAAATGTGTGGTTTTGGCCTTGAAATGACGAGTTTCTTCTTGAATATGACTTAGGGGTCATGATAGAATTTTAGAAGTTACAATTATCTTCTTTAATATTTATTAACAATTGCATGTAATAGGATCTATGAAAGATAAACAATCACAAAACACAAGATATATCTAGGAAACCCTCGTGGGGGAGAAAACCCAGCAACTAATAAATCATATTGAACAAATAGATAAGTTAAAAGAGTATTTTCTTTCATCATTGGACATCTTTATAAAATGAAATTTAATTTATTAAAATTCAATTATAATTAATAAATCATGTTAAACAAATGAGACACATGTAAGTTGATGAAATATTTGACAACACCACTTAATATCATTGCTCATATTTTTATTCAAAACAACTCTCTTTAAAAATGAAATGCAAATTAGATTCAAAAAGAGAATGAAGAAAGGTAATTAACTATTGACCTTCCAACAAATTTACTCACTTTCCACATTTTAGGTTCATGGCAACCTAAATTTCTTAAAAAAAAATCAACAACAACAATTATTTGACACTTGTAAGTGTAGATTTTCCCATGTACACCCACACATATTTGTAGATACTAAGAATCACCTCTAAGTTGGGGGATATGGTATTATGCACAATACTAAGGAGAATTTAGATAAGTCAAGATGCTCCATAAGACGAAAATATGCTCCATAAGAAGTAAAACAAACAAGGGTTGCATGACAGCGTATTCCCTGCTAAGTAAATTTTGAAATGAAGATGATAGTTAACACTCTATAATTATTCATGATGATTACTTTGAAACATGAATAATATGCTAACAAATGAGCTAGTTTCATAATCTTAAAAGAAATCAGCTTCTTATTGCTCCATGATGACACATAGTTTATAGATTTGTCATAACT
>ML783160.1:392063-408109 GCA_009831015.1 Picea engelmannii | reverse complement strand
TCCATGCATTGGAGACTGGATCGGAGGAGACATGGCTTCGTAAGAGGATAGCCTCCTTAATGACCAAGATATGGAGTCTGCAACCTTCCACGAGTCACATGGGTTTCGTTCCATTCAAGCATTAATGGCTCGTTGTGCTGTCTTGAACTTTGCTTCTCTAAACTTCCTTAAAAATATATATTTGAATTGAGTACCAATGATAGCAGTTCAGCTATCTGAACTGTTCTAGTAATAATAATATCAGCAGTAGAGCAGTCTGGTTGTGTTCCCCAACATGTTGGTCTCATGCTCAACCCTCTATTGTTCGGTAATGAAGTTACTGCAGTTGCTTTACATCCATGCAATCTTTTCCGTCACATTGCAGTTCATGGTGGCTCAAGCCTCACCTCATTCATCAATTTTTGGTGAGTTTTTGGGATTCGTTTTTGTTTTCATCAGTATTTGGATTAGTTTCTGCTTGTTTTGGCATAGGCCTGATACTCATTTATCCTTGTTTATACACATGTATGTAAAGATAGATCTTTTAGTATTAATGTGAGTAGGAGGAACAAACCCAAGCAGTTTATTTTGTTTTCTTTTAACTTGCACATGATGAATAGTGTTGTTGTTTTCTCTTCTTTTAAGCTTTTTAATCTTGTTTTGTATTCAAGGAAGGGCTATGATTCAAGGCAAGAGCTCGAAATAGCTGCTCCATAGTGAGACCCTCCCAAATAATCAGGTGTGGTCCTAGCTCCTTAAATAGCTCTTTAGGATTTGGGATCTGTATGAGAACATTGTATTTCAGAGGTTTTTTCCTTTTTATTGTACCGCAATCAATGAACAAAGTAGGATTCTTCTCCAATCAGCAAGCCTGCCTGGAGCCACATGATTTCCATACATTTTTTTAGATTTTCAGCTGGTGAAGCTCGGGGTTCTATGCTTATTAGACACCCACAATGTCACTGTTGCTTGGAAAGTCTGCATACAGTAGTTTCTAGCTGCCCTTGGATTGGTGGTGTTTTAAAATGTAATGTTTTCAGGTTCAGGTGTTAATATGGCCTATCTAAATCATTGTGCTAGTCTGCTAATCAAACCCAAAACACCGATCCTTATTTAATCCATAAAGTTTTCTGGTTCCTTCAGTAAAACAAAGTTGTGTAAAGTGAGTGCAGAATTGAGGTCAGGTACTCCATGTGACAAAACCTGAATAGTACACACTGTTTAAGATAAAATTAACATGTAACATAAAAAAAATAAAAAATTGACACTTGTAAATCTACATAAAACGTAAAATGACAGGTATGAAAAACAAACACCTGTCATCAAATTTGCACTTGACAGGTAATGTAAATTTGAAATTCCAGGCCTGATCTCGGCATAGCTTTCTTTATGTGGTATTTGTAACACCCAATTTTGGTGAGTATTTGAATATGTAAAGAATTTTAAGATGTGGTATTTGTAACACCCAATTTTGGTGAGGATTTGAATATGTAAAGAATTTTAGGATGGAAATTTGAAAGATATTTGTGATGAAAGATGGTAAACTAGTATGGTTGTTGAGAATTATAGTACAATTGAAGGTGATATTGTAACAAGTATGAGACAAAGAAATTATGAGTAGACCTTACATTTTCTTTAATGTACTCCAATTCAAGCATTAACAAAAGCATGGCAATATGAAGGAAGCACATAGCCTGAGAAGTATTTAGAGGAACCAAAAATACTTGTGGAAACATTTTCAAGACCTTTGTCCAATTGAAATGGGTTGTCAGAGATTTATTAGTTGGTTTTATTTGGGCTATTATCAAAAATCTTGAAATCATGCATGAGGACTTCCACATGATAGAGAGTCCCACCTGTTATCACAAGATCTAACACCTTTGTGCAAAGCCTATCACAATGTGCAAGACAAGTGTACAACTTTGGAAGTATTTTCCATTATCACCTTAGCAATTACTTCCCTAGTTTTAGTGAAGGATGAAATCCAACACAAGAGTGACTTCCCTAGCAACCTCAAAGAATCCTCTAGCAAGACAAAGTCAAGTCTATGGCCTCCTATATTGGTCACTTAATCCTACAACCACTAGGTTAAAGTTGTCAAGGAAAGAACAAGGTGGTTTAATGAAGTAGTTTTGATATTTTCATGTCTGGAGTATCTAGGACAATAAATTGTATTTAGCAAGTCAAAACAAGTCAAGGAGATGCCCCAAACACTACAAATCAAGAAGAAATCTATAGTTCTTATCAAACTTGTATTTAAGATGATTTATTCAACAATATGTCAAGTTACAATAGAAAAATAAATCAACACTTCAAATAGGTTAATCATGCAATACATTAGGGCTAAAAATGCAAGTTAAAACTAAGGTTTAGTAACAATCACTTGCTCAAATATAAAGATGACATACAACAATGCTAAAATATCCAAGACGTCAAGCTAGAAAGATGAAAATTATAACAACAATGAAATAAATTACGTTAAGGTATATTTCAAGGTGAACGGTATAAACCCTAGACATCAAGCTAGAAGATGAATTAAAATTGAATGAAAAATGCAACTGTAATTCTCCGGGCCATCATACCATTGGTCGGGAAAATGATACTGTGCAGAACAGCATCATTCTCATACTTAATTAATAACATGAATTTAAATCAAATTAAACACATTTAACTCAGAGTAAGCACAAGATTATTGCTAACATAAATAATCCCTGCCATTAACAATAATTCATATGCACAACAGAATACATGATACATATAGGCATCACAGGCATGCAAAACATAATATTAAGCATAAACTGATACTTATCTTTGAAACCGTGGTAATTCCACCAACTACGGGCAGGCCTTCCACGAACCTCCCAGCCTTAGACCATGTTGTTCATCATGCTCAGCAGTGGGTCACCCCCAAGCTGGGACTAATCTCCACCCAAGGCAAGGAATCCTAGTCTAGGCTGAGGTTATAGGGAAAATTGCACAGAATAACCGAAAGGATTCTTCTCGGGATGTCTTCTTATGCCCACTACTCATGGAATCTCATTCCCCACATGCATGTTCCACCCGAGAGTATACACCTTCACAAGCACATTCCATCAATGCTTCACCTCCCTCTCTGGGTCTCGGCAACAGGCCGGATCAGGAAGTCTTAGAGCTCGTAGCTGGTGCTGGACTCTCTCTGGAAGAATACAACTTCCCAACAGACTCCTTCACTTGGAAATAGCTTCTCACAGGCCTGACAAACTACCTCTTCAACTAAGGGCCTTAAAACCCGGTTCTTCAGCCCTTCCGACTTAGTTCCCACACAATGAGGATAACCACAACACAACCCCACTCAGGAATACAGAAAACGACAACCTACAGACAGATCGAGTACGGATTCAACTCAACAATGGTGGATAGACTAGGTTCTTTAACTCACAAGTCGACTTTCCCCTCCTGACCAATTCTCTCAACAGTGCATAGGTATGTCAAGGGTAGACGCAGACCAATAACAAAATCAGACGGTTGATGTTTTGGTCTTCAGGAAGACGTCTCAGTTTTCTGGTTCTCAGAGCTACGTGAGGGTATCTGAAATTAGATGCAAAGGATCATGGAATGAGGAGCGACCCCCCCTCCACGACTGACTTCTGTAGTTTTTTAACTGCATATGCCTAGGTCGACACATGTCACCCATGAAGTTGCATGCACTCCATCAGCATGTGTTCCTCTCCAAGAACTTAGGACAAAGCATATATTTCACATGGATTTTGGAATAATTATAAAATATTATTCCCAAAGACTTAATCCCCTAGGATCAACACTTAGCTTGTCTTTCCAACCTTCCAGCCCCCAATCCCTTACCCATTTTGCGGAAGCTTAGTCCCCCATCACTCATTCATCATGGTCGGTCTGCACGCAGTGGTGTTTATATTTTTAGTAATATTCTGCATGATTACATATACAAAAGAAGGTTCCCGGCCTTAACACTTAGGCTCTCCGGCCTAATAACACATAAGCCCACCAACTTATATAAACTTGGCTCACCAACCTATAAAACATAATTACAATTCATAATGCAAGCTCTATACTTCATAGACATGATTTACAACAGGGCTCGGCCTTGGGGACATTACAATCCCCTCCCCTTATTTTGCACTGTCCTCGGTGCAATTTTACACTGCATCTGCAAGCTTTTCAAAAAATTTCAAAAAGATGCGGGTACTCTACCCGCATAACATCTTCACGTTCCCATGTCGCATCCTCAGGACCGTACCAGGTCCAATGGACCTTTACAAGCCCTATAGCTCAATTTTGAAGCTGTTTGTTTATCTTGTCCAATATGCGCACAGGATGCTCTTGTAGGACGCCTTCTTGTTCCACCTGAATCACATTCCAATCGATAACATGATTAGAATCTGGTATATATTTCTTAAGCAATGAAACATGAAACACATTATGTATAGTCATATATGCAGGTAATGCAAGCATATATGCAACTGACCCAATCCTTTCTAGGATTTCAAATGGCCCACAAAATCTCGCTGCCAACTTGGTGCAACTTCCCAGCTTCAGGGAACTCCTGTTAGCTTTCACTTTCAGGAAAAAATGATAACCCAGTTTGAACTCTCTGTGGGTTCTGTTCTTATCAGCATAACTTTTCTTCCTGTCCTCGGCATTTTTCAAATTCTGCTTAATTTTTATCAATTGTTTATCCATCTCCTTGAGCAACTCTGGCCTAACTACTTCTCTATCAGCTGGATTATCCCATCTCACTAGATTATTGCACTTTCTTCCATAAAGTGCTTCAAATGGGCTCATCTTCAATGATGCATGATACCCATTGTTGTAGGTAAATTCTACCAAGTGCAGGTAGTCCTCCCATCTTGATGGTTTGTCCATCACATACATTCTTAGTATGTCTTCTATTACTCTATTCACCCTCTTTGTCTATCCATCAGACTCAGGATGATAAGTTGTACTAAAGTTCAGATTCGTTCAGAATCCTTTGAACAATCCTTTCCAGAAATTCGAGGTGAATTTCGGGTCTCTGTCAGACACAATCATTTTAGGAATTTCGTGCAATCGTGCCACTTCCTTTATGAAAATATCAGCAACATCTGTTGGCTTGTGAGTAGTTTTCAGTGGAATAAAATGGGTACCTTTTGTAAGCTTGTCCACCACCACCATGATCGAATCATGTAGCTTGGTTGTTCTGGGCAATCTCGTAATAAAATTCATCGTTACTACTTCCCACTTCCACTCAGGAATGGGTAAAAGTTGCAGCAACCCTGTTGGGTGCCTATGCTCAGCTTTAATTTTCTGGCACTCCATACATCTGGAGATGTATTCAACAATATCTCTCTTCATACCCAGCCAAAAGTAATGGCTCTTGACCGCTGCTACTATTTTCTAATATCCAGGGTGCCCTTCATAAGGCACATTATGCATCTCCTACAAAATCATATGTTTCAAGCACTAGACATTAGGTACAAAAATTATGTTCTTGTACAATAGTATTCCATTGGTTTCCAATTTATAAATTTCCATCTTCTGTGGCATCTTACCCTGTTGTAGCTTGGCTACCAATTCTCTGTACTGCAAATCTACATTTGCAGCCTCCATAATTCTTCTTTTAATATCAGTTTGATACATGCTAATGGTTGTAGCATGTAATTCATGCACCCTCCTACCGAGTGCATTGGCCACTTTATTCTCCTTTCCTTTGATATGCTTGATCTCAAAGTCGTACTCACACAGAAATTCCAGCCACCTACTTTTTCTAGCGTTTAAGGATGGTTGATCAAACAAATATTTCAGACCGTTGTGGTCTGTTTTCAATTCAAATCTCCTTCCCATGAGGTAATGTCTCCATTTCCTCAGAGCGTGAACGATTGCTGCCAACTCCAAATTGTGAGTGGCATAATTCTTTTCGTGCTCTTTCAGCTTCCTAGACTCATAACAGTTTACAAATCCATTCTGACTAAGAACTCCTCCCAACCCTTCTTTACACGCATTTGTGCACACCACAAAATCCACATTTGGATCTGCAATCCTCAAGATTAGAGCATTGGTTAACAGTTGCTTCAATCGCTGGAAACTTTTCTCACATTCTTTAGTCCACTGAAACTTTTTCTCCTTCCTTTGCAAGGAAGTGATAGTGTGAGCTATCTTTGAGAACCTTGCAATAAACCTTTTGTAATAGCCCGCTAGACCCATAAAGGATCTAACTTCTTCCACATTCCTTGGCGCTAACCATTCTCTGATGGCCTCAACCTTCTCAAGATCCATGATGATCCCTTCTTTTGAAATAATGTGCCCCAAGTAATGGATCTGCCTTTGATAAAACGAGCATTTGCTCAACTTGGCATACAACCGGTGTTCTCTCAACACTTGCAACACCATCATCAGGTGTTGTTCATGCTCTTCCTCTGACTTTGAATACACCAAAATGTCATCCAGGAAGATGATGACAAACTTGTCTAGATAGTCCCTAAATACTCCATTCATCAAGCACATAAAAACAAAGGGTGTGTTCGACAGCCCAAACGGTACCACCGTGAACTCGTAATGACCATACCTTGTTCTAAAGGTGGTCTTGTTGATGCCTTCATCCTTTATTCTTACCTGGTGATATCCTGATCTGAGATCTATCTTCGAAAATATTTTAGCACCTTTCAACTGATCGAAAAGATCATTGATCCTTGGCAGAGGATACTTGTTCTTGACAATTACTTTGTTCAATTGTTTGAAATCAATGCACAATCTCAGTGTTATGCCCTTCTTCTTTACGAACATGACCAGGGCACCCCAAGGCGACACACTTGGGTGTATATACCCCTTCTTTAGAAGTTCTTCAAGCTAAAATTACAACTCTTTTAGCTCTGGCGTACTCATTCTATAAGGAGCTTTCGACACTGGAGTTGCTCCAGGCATCAAATTTATAGAGAAATCGATATCTCTCTTCGGAGGTAGTTTGGGTACCTCCTGAAATACGTCTTCAAACTCTATTAGTACCGCATGGTGTCCAATATTTGAGACTTCATCTCTGGATGATTCCTCCACATGGGCTACAAACAATTGACAACCTTTCATGTAGCACTTTTTCAACTGCATTGTTGAGATTTCTCTAACAACCATAGCTTTGAGAATTCGTTGTACTATTTTTCGATTCCCCTCCTCATCCAGGCATGTAAATTCCTTGTTACGATAGTCCAGGAGGGCATGGTGTTGGTCCAACCAATCCATCCAAATTAAAAAGTCATAAGAGCCTAAAGGCAAAATATTCAATTCAACCTTCCTACTCAATCCCTTCATGTCCATAGGACAGGACTTAACCAACTCAGTGACTTTCCTCTTGGTTCCTGTAGCCAACTGCACTAACCAATACTTTTCATGTTTGTTTCTTGATAAATGCAAACTTTCCACCACTCTAGGGTCTATATAACTATGGCTAGCCCCTGAATCAATTAAAATAATAAATGGTTGGTTGTTAATCATACCTTCCACTTCAATCATGTGCTCCTGAAATTCAGTTTGCTTGTTGTCCATGGCTGCATAGATCCTTGGCATTCTACTGTCCATGTCCTCCACTATTTCAGCTTGTTGAACATTATGGACAGTTCTTGCTTTGCCATTTTTATGGGGACAATCTCAGTACTTGTGGTTCTCTTTACAGCCCCAACACTAAATGGGCATCTGTCTCAGCCTTTGTTCTCCCACTTCAGCCATTCTCAGCTCTCTAAACAATGGGTGTCCTTGAGGACTATTTCTGAAAAAGGGAGGTTTGTTTCCCTTCTGCCTCTTTTCTTTCTTAAACTTCTTCTGGTCAATCCAAGCCTTTTGAAAGGTAGGCTTTTCTCTTTGTTGTTCATATAAGCATTTCTCTCTTCTTATTGTTTCTTCCATAGTCTTAGGATCATCATACTGAATCTTGTCACCAATAGGAGGCGGTAATCCACTCAGGTACCTCTGAATATTGATAGACTCATCTTTGATGAACGGAACATACTTCAGTAATTCCAAAAACTTTCGTTCATACTCATCAATGGTCTTGTTGTTTAGCTTGAGTTCAAAGAACTCTTTCATCTTTTTGTCATAATATCTTTTAGTTAAGTATTTCCTCTCGAAATACCTCTTGAACTCTTGCCATGTGATGTCTAATTTCTCTCTAACGTGTTGCACCTACACAAGATGATCCCACCATATGGATTCTTTTCCTTTTATTTGATACATCACAATTCTTCCTTCTGCATGAGAGGAATAATTATGCAGTTGGAAATATTTCCTCATGCCAAACAACCATGTTTCGGCATCTTCCTCCTTCTTATGTTCTCCATCGAACGTTGGAGGATTAATCTTGTCCATTTACCCTTTCAATTCATCCATCCCAGATCTCATGTGCTTTCTAGTAGGAGATGGGCTTGAACTACTGTGTGCTTCCTTACTGGAATGCTTTGGGGAGCGACGGCGATGTCTGCTGACACTCCTTGATCTTCTTTTCCTCTCAGGGGTCCTGCTACTCTCTGTCTTGCTTGAGTCACTCTCATTTTTCAATTTCTTTTCTATTCTTTCCAGACTCTTCAACATCCTTAAGTTGAATTGACCCTGCCTATCCCTGACTTTCATGATCTTTCAACTATCAGCTCGGCGAGCCTAGGCATCTTTCTGTAATCTTTCAATGATTTTCATCACATGCCCTTCCTTATCCAATTCTCTTTAGTGCCCATTGGAGTTCGATCCTTCGACTCCCAAGTTGAAATCCCTTCCTTCTCTTTCGTTCTCTAAATTGGAGGCAATCAACACTTCTTCCATTTCTATACTCGACGTCGATTAACGGTTGTCCTGACACTCGTTGAACTCTGCACACACAACGTGCATTCAACTGAATTTTGTCAGGCCTTAAACCCTTAATAAAACTACAACATTCATAAACCAACGCGAATAAGAAAATGTTTTGATTCCACGAATTTTCTGAGCTCTATTTGGCTGTGCAATTTCCGGCAATAGCCCACATTTTCTTAGTCCCCAACCCATGTGTCTACGGGCCGTGATCAAACGCTAAATTGCTAGGTGCTATAAGGCTCTCCAAATGAAACTTCGGGTTTTGGGATTTCAGGGCTTCGAGGTTTCGGGTTTCAGGGTTTTGGTCCTCGAGGCTCTCGTACTCGCTTCCCTCTCAAACCCCCGACTTTTGAAAATTCGATTTCCTTACCCTTTGGGCCCACAACACAGCTTTTTCCCACCAAGGTAGTGACACATGGTGTTCTTAAGAAGGTCCACATCACTTCCGGCAACGTCATAGGGTCCCGCCACTTTCACTTTTCGTTTAGGAGTTTCGGGCATCAGGAGTTCGTGCATCTACACATCTCGAACTTTCGTTTGCCGAAATTCTGAAATTACAGTCTTTTCATCTACATGATCCAACGGTCAAGTTCCTCTCCTACGATCTATGGTGTAGATTGTTTCAAGATTTTAGGGTTTTGGTTTTTCGGTAACTGGGAGTTCATGATGCAGTGACTCCAAATATCTTGTCACATCAATCCATGAATTTCGATACACGAGTTCTTGTACGAGATCCAATGATCCTCAATTATTTGGATCTAACCATCCAAATATTTTCAGAGTTTCGTGAACCGAGAGTTCACGATGCAGTGACTCCAAATCTCTTGTCACTTCAATCCCCGAATTCCAATATGGAGATTTATGTATGAGATCAACGACTATGAGCCTCCCCTTATCCAACGGTCTAGATCTCTCCTACGCTTACACCTATCAAAGCTCTTCAGCCCTAACTTCCTCGCTAGTTGGTTGGATCCGATGGCTCACGGGATTTCGACACTTCTTCCTAGAAGCGCTCCACTATCTAATTCTACCCTTGTTAATCTCTTTCACGATTCGGGACTTGGAGTGACCAAGAATTTGGCCTGTGCTCCAAGGTCACGATCCCTGAATTCACGAAATGATCCAACGATTCAAACCAACCATGATCAATGACCCATGTTTATTCTGGATCCTAGGGTGTCGAGTTTCTCCATCCACTAACCACCTTGCAACTTTTGTCTATCTTACGGCCCTCGCGATTTCACGAGTTCTCCACAGAGAATTCTGACCGTCCAACTCTGCTTCTCAAGGACTTCTAGCCAATGACTTGGCACCCTCCTTCTGAACCTTCATCTACTTGATCCAACACTAATATGTATTTCTCTCTCTCTGTGTGGCCATATACCACACCAATTGTAGTTTTATAATACCACTACACCTCCTAAGCTTTGTAACATGGTCAAGTAGTCCGTTGACACTCAGAAACATTCTGAGGTCTGAAATTAGTCCTCTAGACACAATTTCTTCTCAAAACCTCGGTCCAAAGACCATTTATCCAGCCCATCCAAGCTCAGCGTTGAAACCTGGCTCTGATACCATATTGTAATGCTCCGGGCCGTCATCCCACTGGTCAGGCAAAAGCTACTGTGTAGAACAACATCATTCTCATACTTAATTAATAACATGCATTTAAATCAAATTAAACACATTTAACTCGGAGTAAGCACAATATTAATGCTAACATAAATAATCCATGGCATTAACAATAATTCATATGCACAATAGAATACATGATACATATAAGCATCACAGACATGCAAAACATAATATTAAGCATAAGCTGATACTTATCTTTGAAACCGTGGTAATTCCACCAACTACGTGCAGGCCTTCCATGAACCTCCCAGCCTTAGACCACACTGCTCATCATGCTCAGTAATGGGTCACCCCCGAGCTAGGACTAAGCTCCACCCAAGGCAAGGAATCCTAGTCTAGGCTAAGGTTATAGGGAAAACTACACAGAATAACTGGAAGGATTCTTCCCAGGATGCCTTCTTACGCCCACTACTCACAGAATCTCATTCTCCACATGCCTTTTCCACCCAGGAGTATACACCTTCACAAGAACAGTCCATCAGTGCTTCACCTCCCTCTCTGGATCTCAGCAACAGACCGGATCAGGAATTCTTAGAGCTCTGTAGCTGGTGCTGGACTCTCTCTGGAAGAATACCACTTCCTAGCAGACTTCTTCACCTAGAAATAGCTTCTCACAGGCCTGATAGACTTCCTCTTCAACTAAGGGCCTTAAAACTCGGTTCTTCAGCCCCTTCCGACTCAATTCCTACATGGTGAGGATAACCACTACACAACCCCACTCAGGAAAATAGAAAACAACAACCTACAGACAGATCGGGTACGGATTCATCTCGGCAATGATAGATTGACTGGGTTCTTGAACTCACAAGTCGAATTTCCCCTCCCGACCAGTTCTCTCAATGATGCATAGGTATTGCAAGGGAAAACGCAGACCAATAATGGAATCAGACAGCTGATGTTTTGGTCTTCAGGAAGACATCTCAGTTTTCTGGTTCTCAGAGTTGCGTGAGAGTATCCGAAATTAGACGCAAAGGATCATGAAATGGGGAGCGACCCCCCCTCCACGGCTGACTTCTGCAGTTTTTTAACTGCATGTATCTGGGTCGACACATGTCACCCATGAAGCTACATGCACTCCATCAGCATGTGTTCCTCTCCAGGAACTTAGGACAAAACATATATTTCACATGGCTTTTGGAATAATATTAAAATATTATTCCCAAGGACTTAAGCCCCTAGGTTCAACACTTAGCCTCTCTTTCCAACCTTCCAACCCCCAATCCCTTACCCATTCTGTGGAAGCTTAGTCCCCCATCACTCATTCATCATGTTTAGTCTGCACACAGTGATGTTTATATTTTTATTAATGTTCTGCATGATTACATATACAAAATAAAGCTCCCAGCCTTAACACTTAGGCTCTTTGGCCTAATAACACATAAGCCCACCAGCTTATATAAACTTGGCTCACTAGCCTATAAAACATAATTACAATTCATAATGCAAGCTCTATACTTCATAGACATGATTTACAACAGGGCTCGGCCTTGGGGACATTACAGCAACAAACTGTAATCTACTCATAAAGCAACAAAGGAGAGGGGAAATCAAGGTTTCCAACTTGGAAGAAGGGAGAAAGAATAGTGGCATCTTGTTCTCTTGGGAATATGGAATCAAATCATGCACTCTCTTGGAGACCAAAGGTGAAAGAAAGACTTAAGAATAAAGCCTTAGGGTAGTTCACTAAAAACCCTAGGTATTAATCCTTTAGAATGGAAAATTAAGGTAGTCCACTACAAACTCTAACACATTGTCCTATGTCTTCTAAGAACCTTTGAAAGATAAGATAAACATGGATCTTGGGTAAAACCCAAGGGTAGTCCACTACAAACCCTAATATGTTATCCTACAAGAATACAACTAGGGTAGTCCACTACAAACCGTAGAAATAACCTTGTATCATTTAAGAAGCTTCAACGAAATGATTACAAGGGAAGGTAATCCACTACAAACCTTCCTAGTGTTTCAAGACAAGTTTTGTTCAAGAATAATACAAGATAACATGAAATATCACCACTTTGATGAAACATTCACTTAATACATCCAAGACATAAACTAGCATGGACTTAAGAAGAGAAGTTACTAGATAAATCAATGATCACCATGAAACCCTAGCCATAAAATCATCCATCAAAACTTGAAAGAATACAAAAGATCATCTCCAAGATAAGGCACATAAGCTATCCATAGTGAAAGAGAAGAAATAAGAGACAAGTAGAAATGATTCTCCACAACTTGTATTATAATTTACAATGAGATATCACTCGCTCTCTATATATGATGAAACCAAGTCCTATACCTCTCTAAGAAGCCCCTAAAACATAAGAATCCATGATACAATGTGGATAGGTATTAGAACAACCTCAAAAAATTCCTCTAAAAAAATGATATAATGCTAAAACATGAAAACATACTCTAAAAGTGCCACACTTGTGAGTGCAGAAGTCCAAAATAGGGTGATGTCATCTCCTTAATGGGTTACACAACTCCAAAATTCATGTATCTCCCACAAAAGTTGAAAAGAATCATCAAAGCTCATGCCTCCTCATCAATAAAGTTGTATCCCCTCGTCCACAAGGTGCCAATTCAACATCCAAATTACAGGTTGTCTCAATAAAAAATCACATCATCCTCAAGCATGACATCATCCTCACATGTTCAATGTCCTAGCCTCTAATTGTGACATCATCATGGAAAAGGGATCCATAACCTACACAAAGAGGTGTACCATCCTCATCAAGGGAAATGGAATTTATCAAAACCCTAACTCACTCAAAGGGGTGCAATGTCCAAGGAAGGGGATTCCTACCCTCTGAGTGACCCATTGAGCCAATGGTGCAATGTCCCATCTCACATGTGCAACATACCAAGTCTAGGAGGTTCTAGAGGGTGTTAAGAAGCAGGAAAAGTCATCATAAAACCCAACACTCATCATCAAAGGTGCAATGACCTCCATATAGTGTTCAATGTCCCAAGAGAAGCATCAAAATTTCCTCCAAAGGACCATCTTAAGGGGTGCATCATTATCAAGCAAGGGCCCATAGAATCAAGTAAAACCAACCATCATGGATACAAGAATCATTAGAGTCATAAAAATTAGCTCACAATTTAATACAAAATCCACATAAGAAATTCACATTAGGTACCTTCTTCAAACTTCACACTAGCTCAATATTTTATGCAATTTTCCAAGTTGAGGTATGTGAGGACCATCACAAGACCCTAATATGTGAGCCAATACTGAAGTAAAGGATTAGTTCCTATGAAACCCATCAAAGTGTAAGTATGAATGAATGGTATAACACAGGGTTTACTTCATGTTCATGGTGTCATTGACATGCAAGGCCACGTGTGAGGTTCATCTCCATGAGTGGATTTGTAGAGGGATTTCTTGGTGCATTGAGTTACCCTTTCATCGAAAATGTTTCGTTCCACCCCTATCTTACCTTTTGATATTCATTAATTGATTTGCAATCCCCTTCACAGGTTTATGCATTTATTATATTGGGATTCAATTAAGTCCTTTTATTTTGATATGCATTTAGTGCATTAGGAATTGGGGTGATGGCCTCATAGTGAGGGGGTAGATCTCAAGATAATATTTTCTTTTGATTTATCCATTACAGCCCATTATGATTTTTCATTTTTAATTTATAATATGCCCTTTCCATTATTTCTTACCAGTTGCATCAACCTCCAGCATTCAAGCCCATTCTTCTCATAGGAGGATGAAGCACAAACCTTTTTTGGATATGTGTAACCGCCACTTCTAGAAGATAGGAAAATGGGAAGAATATAGGTGAAAATGTTTTAGTATGGAAGGAAATGGTATGTTACCCTTATCAAGGCCTCCCATTAGTACCCCTTTTCCCCAAAAGTGACAACACTTTACTAGGACACATACGATGGCCACCAAGGTGAAACAAGGAAAAAAACATAAATTCCAAGCATTGTGATTCATTACCCAACTTTAACCCATGATTGTCACCTAAATGCCTAAAGCATAAATGTAACACTCTATATGAAACAATGACTAATGAACTTCATGTGTGCTAGACAACCATCATCGGATGAATAGGTTGATCTTAAGTGAATGAACTGAGAAATGATGAGGTAGAGGCATATAAGGGGTTTTTGTATGTGGATAATGTCGTTCATCATCTCTAGGATCATTGTCTACAACATGGATCATGAAATAATCTCCTCTAGTTACCCCAAGGTGAGAGAGGGTAACACCACTCACATAAGGATATGCATGTGCATTGTAGAGAGAAATGACACCTTCATGTTTTAGTGAACTATCTATTACCCTTCCTTGGATACTTTTTCCCCCCTTCATGAATTAATAAACCATCCATTACCTCTTCCTTGGATACACGTGTAGTGTTTCTTTATCACAATGAAATTCGATGAAACCCATGAATCTAAATTCTAATTATAGAAGCTACCAAAATAATATGCAAATAAAATCCATAGATACAACATTAATAATAAAATCAGAATGACATCATGAATGCTTATCCCAAGTGAAGCACCACACTACCACTACAAATGATGATGAAATGTAAGAAAAAGAGAGGAGCCACCACTTGGTTGTCGAGGGTAACCAAGAACTAGGGAGAAGGGAGAGAACCAATGTAATATTGGTTTACTACATTTGGATTTATTGTGATGTAGAGTTGTATCAAGTGCTTATAACTAACTTCCAAAATATTGGATTTTGAAAGACAAATCATATTTATTCTTTTCACTAGTTTATGTGATCTAGTTATCATATTAAATGAAGAGAGGTGTGGGGTGAGAATTATCATTGGACTAGAAAGGAAGGGATCTCTTTATGAACAATGAAGGAGGAGAAGGGATCTTTCTCAACGATTACAAGTGTGGGTATCTATTGATTAAGGTTGGTTGTCATTGATGTCAACCCTTGAAGAAAGCCGCGCAACACAAAGGTTTGGGTAATGGACCCAATATTGTTTGATGTAAATATGACTCATTATTGTCTTGTCATGTTTGATAATAAGTAAATATGTATGAACTCCAAAGTGGTCCCCTTATGGTGAAAGCCCTCATGGGAAGATGCTTTACGGAGTAAGAGAACCCATGATTAATTCTGGAATAATGAGATGAAGGACATTGAATTTTTCAGGTAAACTATACTAGATGGATAGTTCTTGTCATTCCATTTCCAGTGGTATGTGGAACGTCACATAACTCCTCACGGTTAGAGAGTTATGACCATGTGAAGTTGGAGAACCCAGGTTTGGGTAATGGACCCAAGTTTGTTTTATGGATAATGGTATGATTTTTGATATATTTGAAGGTAATACTATTCTATATGGATAGTAAATGTCATTCCATTTCTGGTGGTATGTGGAATGTCACATAAATCCTCACGGTTTGAGAGTTATGACCTTACGAAGTTGGAGGACCCTCATATGTGATCTAGAAGCCCCAAAAGGTCAAAGAAGTAAAAGTGGTTTAAGAGATTTTAAAAGGTAAATAATAAAGTGAACTGATGAGTGTATTATAATTCAAAATGAATACAAAATAAATTATTTCAATAATAAATTTAATGGAGAAATTAGAAGTGGGTTAACCCTAAAATAAGG
>ML783160.1:372522-382816 GCA_009831015.1 Picea engelmannii | reverse complement strand
AATTCTACAGCTGGAAGTATTTCTTCATGCCAAGCAACCATGTCTCAGCATCTTCCTCCTTCTTATGCTCCCCATCAAATGTTGGAGGTTTAATTTTATTCATCTCTCCTTTCAATTCCTCCCTTCCAGATTTTTTATGTTTTTTGGTAGGTGATGGGCTTGAACTGCTGTGTGTCTTACTGTCAGAATGTCTTTGGGAGCGACTGTGATGTCGGCTACCGCTCCTCGATCTACTTCTTCTCCCATGAGTTCTGCGACTCTTTGTCGTACTTGAGTCTCTTCCATTCTCAATTTTCTTCTCTATTCTTTCCAGACTCTGCAGAAATTTTAAGTTTAATTTCCCTTGTCGATCCTTAACTTTCATGAGCTTTTGGCTATCATCTCGACGCTCATTGGCCTCTCTTTGCAATCCTTCAAGGATTTTCATTATATGTCCTTCCTTATCCATCTCCTTTCCATGCCCATTGGAGTTCGAGCCTTCGACTCCCAGGTTAACATCCTTTCCTTCTCGTTCGTCCTTCATTTCAGGGATAATTTGCACTCTTCCCCACTCCATGCTCGGCGTTGATTAACTGGAGTTTTAGCCTCTGTTGTATTCTGAATACGCACTGTGCAATCCAATTCAAAATTGTCAGGCCATTAAACTTCATGAATAATCCTCAACATTTATAACTAATACGAACAAGAACGAAAAACATTTCAACTTCACAAGTTTTCTGAGCTCTGTCTGGCTCTATGTTTTTCGGGTTTCTTGAAATTCTCCTATTTCCCTATCGGGAAATTTTTCCTCCCACAGGAAACTCTTCAAGGTCTCCCTTCCTTCTATCGGGGTTACCTCTATTGGGGTTTTGAAACTGACAGTGTTCTGGTGGGTTGAATCCCTGATTTCCGATTTCTGACGGACTCCATCCGTGCTAGCCCTCCGGGCTATACCCTCACCATATGACCAACCTCCGTACGACCGCAGTCAACTTCCAGTCGGGGTTTTGGGTTCTAATTTCCCAATGAGCTCTTCGTGCGCTAGCCCCTCCCCCTGGCTAAACTTCCACCATATGACCACTGCCCATGACCGTGATCAATCCTCCTATCGGGGTTTCGGGATTTGTGATGTCGCGATGCACATGCCTTCACAACCCCCGATCTTCCGATTCCCGATGTGATTTTACACTAGCTAGCCCTCCTGACTCAGCCTCTGGTCCACATGACCATACTATATGACCTCCACCTTACCCCGTCGGGTTTTCGGCAGTTTCAATGTCAAAGCGCATACACTCACGGGATCCTCGATATCTCGATTTCCGATATGCCGACGTGCCTTTTGCTTTAACCCTTCGCGGTTAAGTCTAGGTCCATGTCACCTCTACCCCGTGACCGTACTCAAAGCTCTCATCGGGGTTTCGGGGTTCATGATGTCGCGATGCTCACGTACTCGGAACTCCCGATCCTCCGACTTCCGATGCGTTCCTTTACGCATTAGCCCCTGCCATGGGCTCTACACCATGTGACCGCTGACTCGTGACCCCGGCATTTTCCCTTATCGGGTTTTGGGGTTTCGCGAATCAAAATGTGCCAAAACTCTTGACCACGAAATTCTCGATTTCCCTATGAGCTTTGACCTTAACCCCCCCCGGCTATGGCCCACACTCCTTTGACAATTGGGAAATCACGTTTTGCGATATCGAAACCTCACTGCACTTGTTCCCGGAACTTACGAAGTTTCGAACCCCGACGTGGGGTGACATCTGTCCTCCACTCTAACCCTGGTGGTCCCCACTCTGTCCTTGTACCCATCGGGAAATCACGTATCGGGATATCGCGATTCCTGTTGTCATGTGCACGGGTCTTCCAATTCCCCAATGGGTAAAATCTCGATGACTCTAATATCCCGACGCCTCTCTGGGACTTATCCTCTACCCATGAGGACTTAAACCCTGTGCAACTTTTGTCAACTCGGACGGTTGACGGGTAATCCCATAGTGATCTTACGACTCATGATCCTCCAGAGTTTAAACTCCTATACACTCCGGGTCATACCAGGGTCCGAAATTGGTCCTCCAAACCCAATTTCTCCTCTCACCCTCGGTCCAAAGATCACTCAACTTGCCCATCTAGGCTCAGTGTCGAAACCTGGCTCTGATACCAATTTGTAGTGTACGTTTTTACACTACCCAGGTTTTCAAACCTCTCAGTTACCATTCTGTACACAGACTTTTACATAATTCGTACAGAAATTATAAGCAAATGCATTTAAACAATTAAACACACTTAAATCTCAGACTAAAATATATAAGTTGCTGCTACAATTAAACAAGCCATAGCATTCAACAGTAATTCATTTACACAGCAGAAACATGATACATAAACAGCTCAGTCATGCAAAACATGATCAAAGCATAATTCAGAATACTTATCTTTTAATAGCTGTAGAAATCACCAACCAAGTACAGGCCTTCCACGAACCTCCCAGCCGTAGACCGCACTGCTCCTCAACTCAACAGTGGGTCACCCCCGAGCTGGGACTGAGCTCCACCCCAGGGCAAGGAATTCAGACTCAGGCTGAGGTTACAGGGAAAACAATCACTCACAACCACTAGGAAGGAATTCTCTCCCAGGAATCTCCCACGCTCACTGCCCACATACCCTCATTCCCCACATGCATGTTCCACCCCAGGAGAGTGCACCTTCTCTGTCACCTAGACAGTCCTTCGGATGCCAGTCTCCCTTGCCTTGGGTTACAGGAACAGACCGGACCGGAAGTCTCTAGGTTTTGTAGCAGCTACAGGGTTCCTTCCAGGAGCTCTCTCCTTCCTCTGCGCACTCTCTCACTTGGAGGAGTCGCTCACAGGCCAACAAGCCTCACACAATCCAGTACTGCGTGGTCACAACAACCCACGGGGAAAAACAGACACAAGCTTCCCCAAACTGGTTTAGCAATCGCAGGATTATCTCATGGACATGATTTCGAAACAGGGCTCCACGCACAGGCTAGCTCAACTTTTCCCCGAACAACAAAGGATTCTTCCACTCGAGTTCAACACAGGGTTCCTGTTCAGGAAATGCACTCCCGGATTTTCCTAGAACAGACACAGACTCACATCTCTCGACAGGGTGTACACGGTTTCCTCAGGATAAACACAGGCTTTACGGCTTTCAGAGATGAACCAAGGTATCTGGAAGAGGTCATATTGGTTCCACGCTCAGAGGTTCGGTTCCAAATGGAGGAGAGCATCCCCTCCCACAGTTCATCTTGGCGATTATATTTGCATGCACCAGGGTTGACACTTGTCACCCTGGGAACTGCATGCATTCCATAGCGTGCATCACCTTGCACATTCCCTTTCCAAAACTTAGGATAAACAGAAATGCACATGTCTCATTTTTGAAATAATATTAAAATATTATTTACAGGTTTAGGCTCCTAGACTCATCACTTAGCCCCTTTTCCACCTTCCAGCCCTTAGTTCCTTGCCCACTCTGTGGATGCTCAGTCCCCCATCACTCATTCATCGTGGTCGTTCTGCACCTGGCGATGTTTATATTTTATTGATGTGCTGCATATATATACAGATACAAAATCCAGGCCCTTTCCCTTCAATCCTTAGGCTCTCTGGCCTAATCAAACACATAAGCCTACTGGCTTATACAAACTCGGCTCACCAGCCTATAACACATATTTACAATTCCTTTCAGATCATGATTTACATCGAGGCTCGGGCTTGGGGACACTACAAAAACTTTTTTGTATTAAGTATAATCACAATATAAATACAATTACAAGTAGCTTAAGGTAGATAGCAATCTTAACTACACAATCTAGATAGTTGAGATAATATCTCAACTCTCTGTAACAAACTCAAACCAAATACTAATCATGGAATTTAGGCATTATTCTCCAACACTCCCCCTTAATGGAGAAATGCGATTTTTTGTTTTTACAATATAGAAACGACATAGAATTTATATATGTCATCTTTGTCTGACTGGTCTTCATTAGCAACTCTACCCACTCTGCAATCGGTTTCTCTCTTTTCTTCTCCACACTTTCGAGCTACCTCTTGTTCCATTTAAAGTATAACTGCTTCAGACCATCATTGACGTATTTGCAGGATTGACGCTTCTTAACTATCCCAAAGTATAGCCTCAACACCGATTTATCCTATGGATACACTACCATCTGTGAAATTCCCCCGAAGAGAAAATTTCGACAGTTATATAGGACAATGATCTGATTACTGGATATTTTCAGCATTCAATCATACAACTAACCTTCTTTAAACACACTACAACAATATAGACAAGGATAACCTGTAACTGACCATCTTGAAACACCGAAGTAAAACAAGAATCTCTAGCTTTTAACAGACTGTAAACATAATCAAAATAGCGAAATATTATTGTGGCCCTGAAGAACGTCAAAAACCACTAATTTAAATTATGATACATTGTCATATAATTGGTTATTCATCACTTAATTTACACACTAACGATGCTTACAAAAATATTTTCACATTAAATCTACAACATTTAAACTCCACGCATAAAACCTTGTAATAACACAAATTTTACTTAAATGGTGGCCTTAAATATTGTGTTGACGAATCTCGTGATATTACAGAACGATATGCTTTTTCCAAAAGCCGTAGTCTAAATAAGTTTTTGTCATTTTTCTTTTTTGAGATATTTTTCTGAAATAAAAAACATAGGACAATTAAACAAAACATTTCTAAAATATATATGATTCAGAATATGAAATAAAAAACATAGAACAGTTTAAAAAAGCATTTCCAAAATATATATGATACAGATGACGATGACGTTCCATTGCAGGGGAAGTTCCCCAACGAAACAATGCTAAAAAGGCGGCCAATAGCCCACGCAACCATGGTGCACCTTGGTTCTACTGGCAATCATACAGCAACGTGTCCACGTGTAATTTTAATGTTGACCTTTTCCCACTTAATATTAAACAACACTTAATATAGAAATCTTGTAACTAAAGTTGGGCGTGAAGACCTGGTCTGCCTACCATTCAAAGACCAAATTTGCTTGTTGAGCCTATCTCTTAGGTTTTCTATAAAATTGTTTTTACACTTGCCTATCTATATAATTGTTCTTCATTGTTTATGTGCAGAACTATATTTTATGGGTTGTACAAATGTTCTGGACCGGGAGAAACTAATAAAGGAAGAGTTTCATGGTTACGTGAACTCAGTGATGTGGAGGCGGAACGATTTTTGAGCAGTAGTTTCATTGATGGGGAGAGTTGGATCACAAATATGCTATCTCGCCTTCAGAGAGCTATCGATTTGATTCCCCGACAAGGATGAAATATCATCTCATAATTCTCTGGTTTAGCACCTAGATCGTTCGAAAACGAGAAGTTGATATTTATAGGTTATGTTGCATCCATGTCTCAAGATATTGGAGACTTAGAGGAGTAAAGCATTGTCAAATTGCTTTGAAGAGTTGTTCTGTCATTAATCTGCTTTATCGGTTGCTCCAACCAAAGTCCTTTTGGACATTCCCAAAGAATTAATTCTTTCATTCATTCTAATAGTTTTTGTGCGGCATTTGTTTAATCATTTTTTCCATCTACAATTCGTTCATGATATCGCAATAAATTCATGTATGAATACAAAACAAAGAGAACTAGTGGATACGTTTTCATTCCGTTTTATCGTGAATAAAGCAGGATGTAAAAATATTTTTCAAAGTGATTCTTCTGAGTTTTTTTGTAATCGTCAACCCTCATTAATTGGATCGTGTAATTGAGAAAATTTAGTGTAGTTCTATTTGCCTTTGGTTCTCACTATGCATTCCACTTAGCATGCCAAAGAGCGAATGAAAATAGTAATATTTAAGATACTGCTTTGACAATGCTTTTTTTCATTGTGTGACATGGGACCAAAAAGCTTTAATACTTCTTTATAGGGCAATTTTTAGAGGAATCTTGCTTAGACCTGAATTTGAGAATGTAAATTGACTCCACTTCATCACTGTAACCAAACTATTACAGATCCCTATATCTAATGAGTTCGTCAACTACGTCTAAATTGAGAGAGAAAGAGGCTACTTTCTCCTTTTTACCTTCCTGGTAGAGTTCGATATATGAAAACAGTGCATACGGTGCATATTTTTGGTGTTTTGTGGGTACGTATGAGAATTCTACCTCTGGGCATTTGAAGTGCATAGAGAGAATGTTAAAACATTAGTACATATAAAGTATCTGGTTTTTCATGGGGAAACTCCTAAAAAATTTGAGATTTCACTACTCTGTCACAAAATTTTAAGATGCCTTAAATACTAATCTTAGTATAAATGCATTAAAATTAAAGTTATCACTCTTGTTATACATTTCAATTATTGTTAATACTTATTAGGGTTATGCTTAGAGTAAGATTAGGGTTAGAGTTATTCCCATTAAAATTAGGGTTATGATTTTATTAAAGTTAAAGTTATTTGTATTAAGGTTTATTTTATAATAATAAAGAAATAATAATTTAAAGTTAATTTAAATAATAATAATTTAATAATACGAATGTAATGATAATAATTTAACAATTTTAATTTTAATTTAATTTAATGTATTATTTATTACTTTATTAATACTTTATTATTATTTTAATGTATTCACACTTTAGTAATGTCATTTAATGTTTTTAATGTATTATTAATGTAATAATGCATTGTTAATGTATTACATTATTAGTGTAGTAATACTTTAGCAATGTATTAATTAATGATGTATTAATTTTTTAATAACATATTACTTTATCAATAATTTAGTAACACTTTCCCCCGGGGGAGCACCTCAATTGACAAGTGTTGTGAAAATGAAGTTCTAAAGAGGTCTCGATTTCAACGCCCCCCGACTAATCTAGTGTGTAACGCGTGGGACCGCTATCCACACCTGGAGGTTATAGTGGTAGCAGTTGGATAACACGACCATGTGTAACACGAGTACATGCCCAACTAGTTGTTGATTCCGCCATCCATAAAAAAAAAAAAATTTAGTAACACTTTAGCATTGATTTGATATCAATGATCTTATGACAAATAAAAATTATTAAATGATTTGTTATGAGTGTTCTTAGAATAAGTATAATTCATCATCTACAATGTTCAAGATTCTTCCATCAATTTCTTTAGAACAAGTAAAAATCATCATGTGTAAAATTAAAGATGATTTGTTATCAATGTCCTTAGAACAAGTATGATATTAAGTTGAAATCAATGTAATACGTCACATTGGTTCAAATTTCATATCTTTCTGAGAAAGGGAACAATTCATTAGCTTTAAAAAAAAAACTTGTCAAAACTCCATTTTCATAATGTGTTGAACATAAACCAACCTTGTCATGTGATGAACATGAACCGACTTTCAAGTATGATGAACAAAAATTAGCATTGCGACATGACGAAGATAGTAGCGTCACAATCTAACAACCATAGTAATGTCACAATGTGTCAAACATATCCCACCATCGTAATGTGACAAACATAGCCATTATTGGTTCAATGTGACAAACATAGACTTGTCGTCGCAAAGTGATGAACATAATAATCTTGCAGTGTGATGAACATAACAGTGTCACAATCTAAAAAACATAGTAACGTCATAATGTGATTAGAATAGATCTGTTGTCGTAATGTGAAGAATATAGCCCCGATGTCATAATTTGGCAAACATAGCCATATTGTCACAATGTGACGAACATAGCATTGTTGTCGCAGAGTGATTAACGTCGTAGTTTTGCAATTTGACGAACATAGTAGTGTCACAATCTAACAAACATAGTAATGTTTCAATGTGTCAAACATAGTCTTGTCATTGTGATGTGATGAACATAGCCCATTGTTGCAATGTGACGAACATACCCATATTGTCGCAATATGACAAACATAGCTTTGTCATCACAAAATGATGAACATAGTAATGTTGCAATGTGACGAACATAGTACTATAATAATATGATAATCATATTAATTGTAAAAAATATTAAATGATTTTTCATCAATGTCCTTAGAACAAGTATAATTCATCATCTACAATGTTCAATATTCTTCTATCAATTTCTTTAGAACAAGTAAAAATCATCATGTGTAAAATTAAATATGATTTGCTATCAATGTCCTTAGAACAAGTATGATATTAAGTTGAATTACATGTAATACATCACTTTGGTTCAAATTTTCTATCTTTGTGACAAAGGAAACAATTCATTAGCTTAAAAAAAAAAAAAAACTTGTCAAAACTTCATTTTCATAATGTGTTGAACATAAACCAACCTTGTCATGTGATGAACATGAACCGATGTTCAAGTATGATGAAAAAAACTGAACATTGCGACATGATGAACATAGTAGCGTCACAATCTGGAAACCATAGTAATGTCACAACGTTTCGAACATATCCCACCATCGTAATGTGACAAACATAGCCAATATTGGTTCAATGTGACAAACATAGACTTGTCGTCGCAAAGTGATGAACATAGTAATCTTGCAATGTGATGAACATAACAGTGTCACAATCTAAAAAACATAGTAATGTCATAATGTGATTAACATAGCTATGTTTTCGTAATGTGAGGAATATAGCCCCGATGTCATAATCTAACAAACATAGCCATATTGCCACAATGTGATGAACATAGCCTTGCCATCACAAAGTGATTTAACATAGTAGTTTTGCAATTTGACGAACATAGTAGTGTCACAATATAACAAACATAGTAATGTTGCAATGTGTCAAACATATCCCTGTCATTGTGATGTGATGAACATAGCCCATCGTTGCAATGTGATGAACATACACATATTGTCGCACTGTGACAAACACATCTTTGTCATCACAAACTAATGAACATAGTAATGTTGCAATGCATCAAACATAGCCTTATCATCTTAATGTGATGAACATAGCCTGTCATCACATTGTGACGAGCATACCCATATTGTCACAGTGTGACAAACATAGTCTTTCCATCACAAAGTAATGAACATAGTAATGTTGGAATATGATGAACATGGTAGTGTCACAATATAATAAACGTAGCAATGTCGCAATCTGTCAAACATAGCCCTATCATCGCAATGTGACAAACATAGCCTCATCATGGTAATGTGACGAACATACCCATATTGTCGCAATGTTACAAACATAGTATTTTCTTTGCAAAGCGGTGAACATAGTAATGTTGCAATGTGACAAACATAGTAGTGTCACAATCTGACTAACAGAACAATGTCACAATGTGTCAAACATAGCCTTATCGTCACAATGTGACGAACATACCCATATTGTCGCAATGTGACGAACATAGCCCTATTGTCATAATGTGCCAAACATACCCATATTGTCATAATGTGACAAACATAGCCTTTTTGTCGCATATTGATGAACATAGTAATGTTTAAAGGTGACAAACATAATAGTGTCACGATATAACAAACACAGTAATGTTGCGATGTGTCAAACATAGCCCCATCGTCATAATGTGACAAACATAGCCATATTGTTCCAATGTGATGAACATAGCCTCGTCATCGCAATGTGATTACAATAACCTCGTCGTCGTAGTGTGACGCAAATATCCTCTCATCATAATGTGAGAAAAAATTCCAAATGCCATTGTCTGGCGAAGATAACCCATTGTCGCAATGTGATGTACACAACCCATTGTCTCACGAAGATAACTCATTACATTATTAATGTAATAATGTATTACTTTATTAGTGTAGTAATACTTTAGCAATGTATTAAGTAATAAGGTTTTAATTTCTTAATTTCTTAATAATTTATTAATAATGTATTTATTTATTAATTTATCAATAATTTAGTAATACTTTAGCATTTATGTATTAATTAATTTATTTAAAAGTTAAGAGTTAGAATTAATATTTGTTTGGTTTTTTGTGTTATAATAATAGTGTTTGTAAAATTATACATGTAAACAATGTTTTTTAAAATAGTATAAATATAAATACAAGCTCACACAATTCATATTTATAAATATCAATATTTATAAATATGAATTGTGTTTTATGGTAATAATGTAATGTATTTATTAATGCATGATGCATGTAAATAACATGTTTTTCACAATATTATAAATATCAATACAAGCTCACGATGCCTTAAACACTAATCTTATTATAAATGTATTAAAATTTAAAGGAAAGTTATCACTCTTGTTATACATTTCAATTATTGTTAATACTTATTAGGTATAGGGTTAGATTCAGATTAGGGTTTGAGTTATTCCCATTAAAATTAGGGTTATGGTTTTAT
>ML783160.1:345605-371266 GCA_009831015.1 Picea engelmannii | reverse complement strand
AAGTCGTTTAAGCAGAATAACGGGGAGATATTATTGCATCCCTTACATAGATACCGTTTTTGAGAGGAAAATTTATACAACCATTACATGAAACCATGCGCAGAGGTAATATTAATGCCACCATTACATAGACGCGAATCTGCAAAGGAATGATTATACAACTGTTATATAAATGTGATTTGGTAGAGGAATGACTATACAGTTGATACATAAACGCGATTTGGCAGAGGAATGACAATACAACTGTTACATAAACGTGATTTGGCAGAGGAATGACTATACAACTGATATATAAACAATATTTGGCAGAGGTAAAGGTATAGACAACAAATTTATACAGTTCGTTGAGGTGAAGGTGTAAACAAAAATTACATAGATTCAATTTTATACAGTTTGTTGATGTGAAAGTCATAATTAAACCAATTCAAGAGGTGGCATCAATCCAGTGATGAGCCTAGGGAAATTAGATGAGAAAACAATAACTACAGTGGTTATGACGGCGAATACCAACTTCTTGGAATATCCAGAGATAAAGATAACAGAAAAACAAAATGCCAGAGCTGTAGTAGAACATTATCTATTCCAGAGATCGGATGCATCACTTCGCGGGAAGCGAGTGAAGGCATAGAATAAAAAGGAACAATACTCTGCCTCATAGAAGCAAAATAGTAGGGGAGAAAGGAAAATGCAGTGCATTCTAATCACAAGCAAGACGCAGAGTTAAGATTTACATATATCACGAATTACATTCGCTGAGTAATCATTTTTACATCATTACCTTATTGAACGCAGAGTTAATTTTTACATCTATCACAAATTACAACGCAGAGGTAAGATATATATTTTTACATCCACTACATAACGACAATCGCAGAAGTGATAAACAAGTCAATCCAACAAGAACCAAACATAGATCGAGGATAAATACTTTTTAAATATCGGAATACCAATCTAAAAATGCTGACAACAGTAAGAGAACGCCAGGGATATAAGGATAACTCATCGAAAGGATCATGGGCTTCTATCAGTCAAGGCGCGGAAAAATAAACAACAAGGAAGCAAGATAATCCATATGTAGAGGCCGTACCGGAAGGCGCAAGTCAAACAATCAGGCAAGGACATCAACAGAGGTAGTCGGTTGATAGGTTCATCTTTGCTTCATCATCCTCGCACAGAAACGCAGGGCGTTGAGATCCATAGGTCTTTTAACGTTAAGGCGACGACTGTAGATCGGGCTCCTGGCCGACTGCTCAGGCGAGGACTAGTGAGCTAGGGACGAAGGTTGAACAACCTCAAGGTCACAATCAACACCACAACAAGGTGGTCAAGACATGCGGGAAAATGAAGGCCATGGGAGTCAACAACCATCGATCTAGGCTAAGGAAGGTTCCAGTCACTAATTTAAAAAAAAATCATCAATTAATTTTCCATTAAATAAGCAGATCCAAGCATAAGTCCTAATACATTCTACCATACAAAAATGAAGAGAGTGTACCATTTCTTGATCGCCTGCTTCGAATGACATCTCGCACGCTCTGTGCAACTCTCACTCATCGACCGTCGAGACTTCATCGATACCTCCTAACCAATGCTAGGGGTACTCTTCTTCCCCCTTATCCCCACAAGCCACAAAGGGACCACACACACTATCCAGAGGTTTCGTCTAGCTCCCAGCTCGCCTCGCAAGGCCGAGCTACCACTCCTCTCCGAGATGGATATCCCAACTCCCACAAGTAAACCAATCAAGTAGATATTTATGCAGCGTAACATTACACAAACAGAAGATGATCCTTCATCCTTCTTCCTCCTTCATTATATAGAGTTTCGAACTTCCTTTTTTTCCTAAAATCTCATTTAATTAAAGTTTTTAAAAATAAATTCTTAAAAATTCCTCTCAGTACAAGTGTCCCCCATCCCCTACATTCCTCCATAAATTAATTTCTTTAATTAAATAATTATCTCTATTTCCCTCACCCACCTAGAGTTACTCCTAGAATCACTCCTAGGTGTCCCCAAATTCTCTTACAGGTTTTAATAGCTTTCCCTTTTATTAAATTGCTAATTCAGTTTAAAATTAGAAAACTCTTAAATGGTAGATTCTTTACTAAGTCGACTTTTCGCTTTTTCCCTTAAGTTCCCCATTTTCCCTTTTTATGTTACCTCTTTTCCCTAGTTTCCTATTTTTTTTATTTTCCCTCTTTCCCCTTTTACTTAGAACTCAAAAAGGCACGTGTGAAAATTAATCCTTTTTCCCTTTTCTTATTTAATTAGTATACTTTAATTTATTAAGGTAATAAAACAATTAATTCCCTTTTTAAATTTTAATCCAACATAATTTTACTTTTTTATGAATAAATTAAATTTCGTACTCCCTTCATGTTACAAGATTTAACGAAGATCATAATTATTATTTAAGTTGTTTTTATTTTTATTATTTTTATTACTAATTTTTTTTATAGAAGACAAAATTTTACCACTAGCGTAATTTAGACTTAGGCCTTAAATTTCGTACTGGGCGACATTTAATTAAGGAAATTGTTTTAAAAATTACTTAACATGTTATTTGTCTTAGGTCCATCTAGGTTCATCCCTCTATCATCAACAACGTGACATGCCCTTCAGGATGCACTAGGTGCTCCAAGGGTTCCACTTGCCTCATCTGTTCCTTTGCGCGACGTGCCCTTCAGGACGCACTACGTGCTCCAAGGGTGCCACTCGCCTCTTGACTGATTTGGTAGACATTAACCCCTGGAGTCAACACTCTGCCATGTGAACTTGTAGGAGACTAAAATCTTCTAAGGAATAAGTCCCCCGCCTTATTGTACGTCCCTTAGAATCATCGTGAGCGACTGTCACAGTCTTCCCTCATGGCATCGTAGGTCCTCTCAAACTAGGTAATCATTAACCTACAGTTCGATCCATGGCAGGGGTGCTAGTAGGCTGTGGCAGGGTTGTTGTCCACATCTCTCCCCCACCATC
Organism: Picea engelmannii; assembly: GCA_009831015.1. Lineage (NCBI taxonomy): Eukaryota > Viridiplantae > Streptophyta > Pinopsida > Pinales > Pinaceae > Picea > Picea engelmannii. The sequence continues at coordinate 368,287 of ML783160.1, read as the reverse complement.
TATGGTAGTCATGTGTGGCCCCTTTACTCCATATGTGAGTCTATTCGACAAGCTATCGTCAGCCTGCATCATCAACAAATCATGTCAGAACATATCCATATCATATCACCCAGTCAGATGCACTAATATCATAGTAAAACAATCAAACCCCAATGGCACACTCCCTGACTCGATCCGGAGTCCTAGGGGTTCCATCGATGCCTCCGCATCCTCGAGGTCCAAAATCCTGCACACTCAGTAAAAACTGAGTCAATAGCACCTGTCTATGTCGAGACGAAAAAACATGTCATCATCCCATAATGCCTCATAATCAAATCAAAAGTTTTAATAGCATAATAATCCAGATCACTTGTGACCAAGTGTCCTCAAAGAATAAGTTCGCTCAGTGCGCCAGAGTGGGATGTTACATACACCCCCTCTTGGTCTAAACTTCATCCTGAAGTTTCATAGTATATATGCTGAAATAAAGTGTATTACAGTATCATATGTCTATCTATCAAAGAAAAATGGAAACTACTGGCGCATATCATATGCGTCCTCCTAGGTCGCCGAGTGCAGACTATAATTGTCCCACTGGACCTTGACTTGATCTACCATTCGACATCGTAGCTATCGAACGCGATGATCCAAGATGTGGACTGGCTCAGCCGTGAGCACTCCCTCATCTGATCCCTGCAAGGAACTCATGTCAATAACATGTGTAGGATCACTAATATAATGTCTCAAAATAGATACATGAAAAACATCATGCATATGCCTCAAAGAATCAGGCAAGGCTAGTCGATAGGCCATGGGCCCCTTTCTCTCCACAATCTCAAAAGGTCCCACAAACCTAGGAGAGAGTTTAGGTCCCTTCCCAAACTTGATCGAAATTTTATGCGGTTTAACCCGCAAGAAGACTCGATCATCGACCTCGTAACTACGGTCGACATGGTGCGCATCAACATAACTCTTTTGTCGATCTTGCGCTTCTTTAATACTTTGTCTTATTGTTTTCATTTGCTCTTCCATTTCTTGGATCTCTTTTGGTCCCACCAGGACCCTATCCTCGATCCGATCCCAACTCAAAGGCGTCCAAAATGGTCGCCCGTAAAGAAACTTGAAAGGCGCCATCTTAATGGTGCTCTGGTAACTGTTGTTGTAAGCGAACTCCACTAGTGGCAAGAATTCTTCCCAACGCTTTTGTTGGTCCATCACGTACATGTGCAACATGTCCTCCAAGGTTTGGTTCCTTTGTTCGGTCTGCTCGTCAGTCTCCGAGTGATATGCCTTACTAAAGTTAAGTTGGCTTCCCAAGGCCTCTTGGAAACTCATCCAAAATTGTCCAGTAAACACCGATCCTCGATCGGATATAATCCTCTTAGGCATGCCATGCAACCTCACAATCTCACCGATGAAAACTCTAGCTATGTCAGGTGCCTAATACGTCGTACGCATAGGAATAAAGTGAGCACTCTTCATCAGAGTGTCTACTACTATGAAAATCGAATCATGTCTCCTTACATCCAGTGGCAATCCAACAATAAAATCCATCGAAATAACCTCCCATTTTGATTTCGGAATAGCATGTGGTTGTAGTAATCCTGTTGGGTGTCTATGTTTAGCTTTTACCTACTGACATTCTAGACATATGGCCACATAGTTGACTATGTATGCCTTCATTCCCTTCCAGAAGAATAAGGGTTTAAGGTCTGCCCTCATCTTTGTGACTCCTGGGTGAGCCATGTAAACTGCTCTATGAGCCTTGTTCAGGATCAACATCCTCAACTCATCATTCGGCGGTACGTAGATAGGATTTTTAAACCTCAATAAACCATCACTATCAAATGAAAATCCTTCAAATCGTGGTACCATCATTGTGTTTTGTCTGATAAAACCCTCGACCTCTTTGTACCAGTCATCATCACACTGTAAAGTTAGAATCTTTTCACGTAGATTCGTCTGAAGAGGCAGCACCGAAAAGATGCGTGGTCTTTGACTCAAGGCATTCTTGCTATTGGTTTAGTCCCCGATTTTAGGTCTATGGTAAACTCCAATTCCCTCTCCAGCGACATCCTAGGTAACTCCTCTGGAAATACGTCCGCAAACTCTTTCACCACCGGAAGGTGTTCTAGACCTTCCACTACTCCCTTCTCGTTTAACACAAGGATCGTATAAAGCTTGCACCCCTTGCACATACTCTTCCATAGCCGTAAGGAAGAGATGAACCTCAGGGAAACTCCCTGGTTCCATCCTACAATCACACGTCTCTGTCCCTCATCATCGACCAAGCTCAACCATTTTGTCTTACAGTTGAGTATCGCCTCATGCGATTCCAACCAGTCCACACCAATCATGACATCATAAGATCCTAATATTGTGATGTATAGGTTGGCCCTAGTGAAAAACTCTCCCAGGTTGAGGATACATCCCGTAACCTTTCCTCCAACCTTTTGTTTGGCTCCCAAAGCCATCTCCACGAAGCTAAACTCATCTTGTTCGACTGCCTTTACCTTAATCATTTTTATCGCTGCACCAAAAATGAAACTCTCGGTAGAACCGGGATATATCAAAATACCAAGGGTCTGGTCAGCGACGTTACCTGTAATCTTGAGCACAGTCGACTCATGCTTTACCTAGTGGCTATTCACCGCTGCATGAATCCAATGGGCCTTGCCCGTATCTCCCACGGTAGTGGGTCCGGCTGATCCGGATGCTCTGGTCCTCTCCACAGAGTAGTCGCGTTGGTAGTGTGCTCCCCACACGTCCAACACCCCTTCTTTGGCCCAGTAGTCCTGGTACCTGAAGTAGAAGATGACAGCCCACCAGCTTGGAATCCTGCTCTGTTCTGCTAAACAGGCCTAAACTACTACTGCTGCGGGCGACACTGCTACTGATGTTGTGGTCCCCGATAAGGTGTCCACTACTGAGGCATCGGTCATCGAGGTGTAGTGAAAGTGGATCCGCTCTAGAAGCCACGATATCCCGGCGTAAGTCTAGCTGGTGTCTGATGCTACTGTGCTCCAGATGAAACCTGCCCTGCTGGTCTTGCCGGAGTCCTAGTCTGACCCAAGCTGATAAGCTCCTCCTCTGCTATGAGGGCCTTCTGGAAGGCATCATGCAAGGTTTGAGGCATCAGAATCCTAACCTTTGCACGTAGGCTATTGTTAAGGCCGAACATGAGCCTATTGACCTTAAGTTTCTCAGTGTTAAGGTGTGGAGCATACCAGAGAAGCTCCATAAAACGAGCCTTATACTCGGGCACCGTACGACTGCCCTGTTGTAAGGCGTTGAACTCATTGAGATGACACTCAATGAATTCCTCTGAAAGGTACCTCTCTCTGAACCGTTCCTCGAACAGTTCCCATGACATGTCTTCGATAGCCATGTTCAATTGCAGTAGGAGCATCTTCCACCATAGAAGAACGCTCCCCTTCAGTTGAAAGAATGCCATACGGACCTTCATATTGGAGGTATAATCGCAAAGTGCGAAGCACATCGCCATGTTCTCCAACCATGCCTCGGCGACTGTGCCATCAAGGATGTTGGAGTCGCCTTTTTCATTTGGTTCAAATCTATTTTAAAGGTCAAATGTCGGTTCTTAAGTTCTTTTTCGCTTCGTGACATTCACCTACTAAAAATCTCAGTAGTCTCGACATGCAAAATAGTGGGAGACGTGATGTTTCATAACTTACCACTTTTATCGTGAAACTAAGGTTGTTGCTCTTCGTACCTCTGAATATCGCTCTTCGGGAGTTACAATTCACAAGATTTACAAACCCCGATGTGGGAGGTCGCGAAAATTTTCAAAAGCTTACCTCAGGTGAAAGCTAAGAGTGGGACCATGTAAACTCCAGTCAAATGTTGTCAGGATTTCGCGTCTCGGCGTTCACTCTCTCCTAAAAAATTACCGCTAAAACCTTGAAAGACGAAGCCGTGAGATCCTCACATAAGTAACCCGGGTTAATGTCCAGAGTGTTTAGTTTTGACCATGGTTAAAGCCTCTCGGGATTTCGTGACTTGGCATACATTCCACCCGGAAACTATACCCTCGAAGCCCCGAGCTGCGAAGTCGCAATATATATTAAAACATGATTAATAAAACACTCAATCTGATTACGTCCTCACTTAACTAAATCTCATCATCGCAATCTTAGGTTTTAGAGGCTCGAAAGGTCAGAGTTAAAAGTCTCAATACGACGAACGCCGAAATGGTGATTTAAATCCTGATTAAGGAAGCCAAGCCAGCCTAATCAATGTTTAATGCAAATGATAATAATGCACAGTTTATGAGGTAATTTCAAATGTTCCTTGCGCCAACTTGTGCCATGAATCGTCAAATTTTATGGCATTAATTGGAAATAAGGCGAAACGACAAAGTAAGGATATGGTTTTTATCGCCAAAATCTCTATCTAATTATGATTGGATCGTTCTATGCGTAAAGACATCGATATGTTAATGGTCGAAGATATAGATCTTTTGCTTCCTATTTTATTCATAAAAGTTCATTTCTATCCCGCAAAGAAAAGTTTTTCTCAGTAAGCTAACTTCTATATGTATACGCATTTTTATCACAGAAGAGAAAAGTTACAATCCCCTGTCACGGCCCCGCAAAAAGCATCCAAGGCAAGTGCAGAGGTTTCAAGACAAGGTTCTGATAATATTTAGGATACTTCACCTCGAAGTGTTGATTGCATACGAACCTGGTCATACGTCTCGGAGGTGTTGCAATCATAGTTGGTGAACTACTCGGATCATTCCAGTGACAATGAGACAGACGACATGACTACCAAATACAAGATCGTCGTCCAGGCAGAGATGCACAAAGTAGCGGTCCGGCCACGTCTTCTACCTTACTATGACATGATCCGATGGGCGCTAGATCATGTAGACATCCCTACCAGAACCATCATCAGCGAGCAGGGGGTCACTGTTGGGACCTTCAGACTAGAAAGCTTACAGGTTATGTACAAATTACCACCCACGTCAGACTTCTCATACAATGCAGAGTTTCTAGATGGTTTTTAAAAGAAGGAATGCGAGCAATACGCGAAAATTTTATCTGATTTGATTAGGGATTGGGTCTCACACCCAACAAAGTTCAGGGCAGACAACAATGAAATTTATTCCATATCTTCTTTGGAACCACAGTTCAAATACATAGTGATGATGACCTGTAGATTATATGGAAGGGAAGACACCGTGCATTTTTTCCTCCAATGGGTGCCCTTGATATACTCAGTAGCAGAAGGCTCTTCTTTCGACTGGGATAAAATGTTATCAGATAGCCTGACCAGTCGGGTTACAGAGTATCGGACGCAGAAAGAGAGCGGGAAAGATGCTTCATTTTTTATGTCCGCATATCTCATGGATGCGGTATGTTCCATGACACCTTTTCCCTTGATGAATTGGAGTTGGGCTCCATCGGATGCTAAGCCAGTCCATGTATATCATTCTAAGATTTGGGAGGAAAAGGCTTCAGATTTCGTATACAAAATATTCAACTGGGTGATGGTACCGATGCATGTTGCCATCTTCGGTAATCCACCACCTAGGATATCGGATAGCATCACGACAAATTTAAGCAGAGTGGTTGATTGGTATGTGGAGAAAGAATTCTCATACATCAGGGTGTTCGGTGCTTCCATCCCTCCGCATGCTTTACCCTTACTTATACCCGACAGGCTAGCTTGTCAAGAGATCGCCAGGCAAACTGTAATTGGCGGTATAAGTAAAGAGATGAAAGGGTATTCAAAAAAGGTATGGCCACCTTTTCCTATTCATTTAGACACCTATTCATTATTAGACTTTGGGCATGCAAAGGTCGAGGAAGCAGCCCTAGAAGATATAAATTTGGTTCATATCGAATTCAAGAAACACGATCCACATAGGGTCGTGAGTAATCATTTGGCTAGCTGTGGCCTTAAAAGATTTGAGCACGAGAATTCACCTTACGATGATATTTTCTGAGGCGTGAAATCTTATGACGAGGTTTTGGCTGGAATAGAAGCCCTATCGCCCGAAGAGAGGACTGATGTTGTCAGATTTCAAGAGAATAGGCAGAGTTGCCTCCCTCCAATATTATAGGATGAGAATCCGACGACCGTAGAGGTGTAGAAAACAAAGGCCGAAGGCTCCAAAGGTTCAGCACCTGGCCAAGAAGGACAACAGGATAAAGAAGAACAAGCTAGGGGCCCGAAACTGGAATTCAAGGCTTCAGATCCTCCAAGTGAGTCGACTTCGGTCATTACTCCTGGGAAATCTTCTAAAGAGGTCGGCAATCCCATCGCCTCCATTACCCCCTAATATTCTGCAAAGGAAATCTCGGCCGCAGGTTGGATTTTGGGTGAAAAATTGATAGCTATAGCAGTTGAAGAGCTACCCCCGAATGAATTCTTCTTCGATAAGAAGAGGAAAGTGGTTGTGAGACAAGAACTTTACCAAGAGGCAGGTACTGTCTCTAAGAAATATAAAGTTTTAACTGATGGGAAAGATATGAAGAAAGTAGAGTTCACGACACAAATAGCAGGAACATTGGGTGCTTTCACCATGGCAAATCAATATTCAGTTGGGACCCTAAAGGATCGGCTAAAATGAAAGAATCATTTGATCAAGACACTAGAGGCTAAACTATCTACAGCAGAGGCTGCTGCTAAAGAGCAGGCAAGTGCGACTTTAGAGCAAGTAAGAATAAAGGATCAAAAATAAATTGAGCGGCTTAAAGTCGATCTCGAACAGACACAGTTGAAGGTTCAGACAAGTCAGACTTAGATAAGCCAGCAGGGAGAATTAATAGACTAGCTTCGGGCCAAATTAGAATTCGTCGAAAGCCAAGTAATCAATATCAGGATCTTTCAATCCCAAGCAATAGAGATCAAAAAAAGGTTATCGGTGGCGCAGCAGGGTTTGCTTGCAAAAGTGGAAACAATTCAACACAGCTTCCAACTCATTGATCAGGTGTTGGAAAACCTCTCTCTTAAAGAAAGGGATGTTGGAGCAGCTCGGGTGGCGTTCCAGGAAGCTATTATAGCCACAATGAGAAGGGAAGCATGCAGTAGTTCTAGATTTCCCATCGCAGAACAGACCAGAGGTAATATCTTGTTGAAAGAATGGGAGTGAAATATATCCGAAGGCAAACAACAAGCTGCAAAGCTGAGGAACTCTTGCGAAGAAATTTTCGGTTTGTTAAGTGAGATTTGTTTGGGTTCCGATGGTGAAAGTGGCATGGAGATACTGGGTCAGATCAATACAGCTAAATATATGATAAATATCAAGGAAAATGAGGAAAGAAAATTAGCCGAAATATCACAAATAAATCAAACAGACATAGTACTAATAGAAAAATGGCTAATTAAACTGAGTATGTTGTTATGCTCTATCAATGCCAAAGATCAGCAGGTGGAGGGAAAGTTGTCGCTATTGATGAAAGACTGCTATATTTTTTAGGAAAATAATCAAGCAAAGCCATCTAAGTTGATATCACAGCTGGTGGAGAAGTGCATTATTTGCACGGGGCATGCGAAGAGGTAGGTTTCGGGTACCAAATGAGAACAGAGATAAAGAGTCGAAACGTTTCGACTCCTTGATTGTAACCAAAAAACTCTGGAACTATTGAGATTCCAGCGCAAAAGAATTTTGTATAAATATACATTTTGAAGAAAGAAAAAGGGTTGGACCTTTTTGATCAATTGTAATAGAGACTCTCTCTTTCGAGACTTAATACAAAGCAATCCGGAGATTCCTAATCCCGTCACTACTATGTTATGAGTTTGTTCTTTCTGTTATTTCATTTTCATTCTTATTTCACTTATATATATCTGATAAATGTTGCATTGCAATTTAGTAACACTTCTACTGCAGTGATTAATATTTAGCTATCTATTGTTTATAGTTTTTCCTCTGTATCGACTACTAGCAAGTACAAGACCTGTAAATCTTTAGGTTGTCATATTTTATGCTTCATCGGACCATTTCTTATCTTATTTTCTTCTTCTATTTACAGAGTGAGATTCTCTCTTAATAGGAGCCATATTCTATATACAGCTTAATTTTTTTCCCATAATTCATACACCATTTATTTCAAATACAACACAGTTACGGAAAAAGGCCTTTGGTTTGTATTTTGCTTTTAATATTGATTTCTAAAGTTCTCTTTTATAAAATCAAAATTGATACAGCATAAAAAAATTCGGATTTCCTTAAAAAAATTTGTTCCTCTATGACTGTCCCTGTTGTAAGACAGCCCAATATCGAACCTGATTTGACAGATCAAACCCATATTTCTTTAAATCTCTTTGATACCATACTTAAAACAGCTAACACTCGGGTATAACTTGAACGTTCATGGGCTGCAATTGAAAGGGATATAAACATCCAGGAACAGTTGGAAGCCAGGCAGCGACAACCTAGAAATCAACCTTAGCTTCCTTTTCTGAAGGTATACCCTCCTCCTTTTTACATCTTATTAAATTTCGGATGCCTAGACACTGTACTTTTTAAAGCCTTAAGTACAGACTCTAGAACAACATCTTTTTGGTGTCGTTGCTGGGGATGAAGTTACGAAACCTTTTCCCTGGGAAGAACGACATATTTTAAAGTTTCACCCTTTGATAGTGAACAAAGAGTGGGCACTTTCTCAAAATATTTTCTTATCTTTCACTTGGCGACTCTACGTATCAGTAAGCTGGCATCTGGTCGAAGGAATACCAGACAAAACCTAGAAAACAAGCAAACCATGCCTGTTTCAGATCCCGAAAAAATACTAAAAGCCATAGGTTCTCTTAAGCCGACTACTACAGTCTATCAGCTTAAACACCCGCAGCCCAAGACCAAAAGTGCTTGTGAACCTTCAAATTCGCATCGTACACCCCCTGAAATCACTAATTCATTTTTACTCAACTCTGTGGTTAAAAGTGAAATCCTTCCGAAAACCTCTGTTGGATACAAAGGTAAAAACCCAGCAGTAAATTTATCAGCAGTTGATATCCTGCTGACTCTCCTTTCAGACTTCCCAACCTCACCAAGTCTCGAAGAGTATACTATATACTCAAATCCCACACCCGCGGGATCCGCTGATTACGTCTCCTGCAAATCCAAAGAGCCAAGTCCTCGCGTCTCCGATCACTTGTCTTCGCTTCTCTCATCTCCCGAAGAAGCTAAGAATCCATTTTTAGTATTCCAGAACCCGATATATAACACACCCCATCCCCGTCAGGTAATACCAATGGCGGCCGCTGGAGGAGGAGCAGGGGGGCAAGCACCTCCCCCACCCCCCAGAGTTTTCACTAAAGTAGCTGTGAGATACACACCTTTAGTTCTACCTGTGCCTCTTCATGACCTTCATGAAAATTATATAAAAAATTTACCAAAATTTACAGGGGAAGGGGATTTGATGGGGTCCGAACATATAAATTTCTTCGATCAGTTCGCTGATATTCTAGGTCTGGAACACGAAGACGTTTATTCCAGATTATTTGTGCAAACCTTTGAAGGATAGGTATGAAACTGGTTTCGAAGCCTACCCGCAGGGTCTATCCTATCTTATGATGCCTTAGAAGATGCCTTTCTCAGACAATGGGGTGAGAGGAAAGACCACTTATATTATCTAACCGAGTTCGGATCTTTAAAGAAAAGGAATTCAAAAACACTTATGGAATTTACCCAAAGATTTAATAAACTGTACAATAAGATCCCAGTTGAATTCAAACCCTCCCAACCTGCAGCCAAAGTAACCTTCACAGGAGCTTTCGAACCTGACTTCGCCCTTCTCTTAAGAGAAAGGCGGGGGGCTACCTTAACCTGAATGCAGGATGATGTTGTGGAAATCGAGTCTAACATGATGGTCTCTGGTAATTTGAAAGCTAAGATAGAAATGGGGAATAGAGAAACCAGACATTTTAGGGAACAAGCGGGACCCTCAGGATCTAATAGATCTACAGACAACAAAATGGATGATATGGCAGGGATAATCAAGGAATTGTCGAATAAAATTTCTAGGATGGAACTGGATCAATCGAAAACTGATCATTTCATTAAAAGAGAATTCAGGAGAAACCCCAACCTTCAAAATCCACAAAGACAGACTAAAAATGAAGATCATAAAATTCAAACCCCTTTAAAAAATGAAAATTTTATAAGAGGGAATGATCTGGAAGATTTCGAAGGTCTGGAAGAAGATGTGACAAATCTGGGTGACGACTGCACTCAACCTTTTATAACTAAAGAATATTATGAGAAATATTTAAGCTCACAGCAACCCCCAGATGCAGAGGATGACATAAACAACACCGACCTCTCAGATCATCAAGAAGTAATTGATTCAATAATGGCTGAAGTCCAACCTAGGTATAACCTAAGGTCTAAAAACAAGTCTGCGTTGATTTCTCAACCTAGGAAAATTCTCCCTAGAGGTGAGGTATATGTGCCTACCCCAAAGGAGACCAAAACACCTAAAGGGACTGATTCATTGGATCCAAAGACGAAATAAGTTGAGACTCAAACAAAGGAGATCAATATGGCCGATACACAAACACCGGTAATTAAGATCACGAGTAATAAATTAGCTCAGACAAATAAGTTGGAGAAGAGAGAGTCTGAGGTTTCAACCAGAGAAACAGACAAAGGTGGTGGTGGTTTTAGTTTTGAAAATGAGATAAATAGAATCAAAATACCTATCCCCCTGGTTGAATTGGCAAAGAATCCTGCATATCGTAAATAGATAACCAAAGTGATAGGTTGTTCAAACCAAGAAAGCCAATCTGACGTGATAAATTTGGAAGATGACAAGTCAAATATTACTTTCGTTCCACATTTCGAGGGCGCCAGAGACACCATTGCCCCTTTCTATATTAGCCTAAATGTGCATGATCGACTACTACATAACTGCATGCTAGATTCTGGAGCACATAATGTGATACCCAAAGCTATTATGGATAGACTAGGCCTCGAGATCACCCGACCTTACGGAGATCTCTACTCTTTTGATTCGAGAAGAGTTAAGTTCTTAGATATCATAAAAGATTTAGTAGTCACCCTTGCACAAGTCCCAGTCAAAAGTATTCTGATGGATGTAGTTATTGTTGATATCCCCCCAAAATATGGATTACTGTTATCAAGGTCGTGGGGAGCCAAACTTGGGGAATCCCTTCAACTGGACATGACTTATGCCACAATTCCTGTATTTAGTGGGAAACTTACTAGGTTATACAGGGAAACGATGTTATCCTATACCATGAGCGATCCTCAGAATCCTAACAATTTTCCTGTTTATATTGTTGATCAAGATCTAGGAAATTGTATTTTGTCTTTTGATGATGGCATATATAGTTGCACCGAAGAAAACTGCATAGACGAGAAAGATTCAGAAAATATGCATAGTACAGGGATCTGGAAAATGTTTTTTGACGGTGCTCTGTCGTGTGAAGGAGCCGGTGTAGGAGTACTTTTTGTGGCACTTGAAAATAGGTTTGTCGTCCCTTTTTCTTACAAGCTTCAATGGGATATAGACTACACTAACAATGTATGTGAATATGAAGCTTTAGTTTTAGGATTGGAATCTGCCAAGAAACTGAACATAAAGAACCTGGAATTATATGGAGACGCTGAGTTGATACGCAAACAGATAAATCGACAATACCAGGCCAAACACCCGAGATTGAGAGCGTATAGAAATTGTGCCTGGGATCTAATGGAAAATTTCTTCTCGTCTGTAAATATTCACTTCATACCATGCACCGAAAATTTGCAGGCCGATTCGTTAGCCAAGGCAGCCTTGACTTTCGCTCCCCCCACGGATTTTAAATTAAAATACCATATAGAGGTTAGGCACAAACCATCCATCCCAAACAACATACAACACTGGTAGGTTTTCGAGGATGACGAACAGATCAGAAAGTTCCTCGAAGCAGTGGGTGAATTTTCTGAAACCCACATCGATCAAGAGAATCAAAATGATCACATGTGGATCATGCAAGAAGGAGAAGACCCTCAGGAGTTCTGAGAAAAAATTGTGAACCATCACATGTTAGTTTTAAAAAATAATCAGATTCCAAAGGGACTAATCCCCCTAGAGAGACTTTTCGATCAAAATGACATGCCTTTGAAATCTACTCTTCAACCCCAACCAAAAGAGGTTGAAGATTGCAATGTAGGGACAAAAGAAGAACCCAGGATGGTGAAGATATCAAAGTATCTTCCTCCTGAGGTGAAAAATAAGTATAAAGATTTGCTTGCACGATATAAAGATGTTTTCGCTTGGTCTTACGAAGAGCTTAGGACTTACGACACTACCGTGATCGAACACAAGATACCTCTGAAGCCTGGTATAAAACCCTTTAGGCAAAAGCTTAGACAAATCAACCCTATCTTATTACCCATAGTCGAAAGAGAAGTCAAGAAGCTTTTAGACGTGAAAATAATAGTACCACTAAGATACTCTGATTGGGTGGCGAACCTGGTTCCGATTAGAAAAAAGAGCAGAGAGATTAGACTGTGTGTTGATTTCAGAAATTTAAATAAATCTTCCCTAAAAGATAACTATCCTTTACCTAAAATGGATCACATCTTAGAAAAGGTAGTCGGAGAAAATAGGATGTCTATGATCGACGGTTTCTCTGGGTATAATCAAATTGCAGTAAACGAACAAGATAAAGAAAAAACAGCTTTCACTACATCCTTGGGTACATTCATGTATGATAAAATGCCTTTTGGTCTAATGAATGCAGGTGCCACTTTACAGTGTGCCATGGATATCGCCTTCATCGGTGAAAGAGACAAGTTTGTAGTTATCTACCTCGATGATCTAACCATTTTTTCTAAGTCTGATGAAGACCATTTAAAACATCTCAAACAGACTTTCGAAAAATGCCGCAGGTTTGGTCTGTCTTTAAACCCTAAAAAGTCTCACTTCACCATGCGGGAAGGTAAACTCCTGGGCCATATTGTGTCCCGAGATGGAATTAAAATTGATCCCAACAGGTTTCAAGCTATAGACACAATAAATATTCCTAGAAATGTAAAGGAAATTCAGTCATTCTTAGGAAAGATAAACTTTTTGAGAAGGTTTATTCCAAACTTCGTTGAAATTGTGAAATTAATCACAAGTATGTTAAAGAAAAACAGTGAGGTAAAATGGACAGCAGAGGCCAAAGAATCGTTTGCACGTATCAAGAGGGTTATAAGCGAGGCACCTGTACTGGCAAGCCCCGACTATCTAAAGGATTTTCTCATTTTCTCATTTTCTTCCGAGCACACTATTACCGCAGTGCTCCTCTAGAAAAATGAGGAGGGTTTCGAACAACCGATAGCCTTTTTCATCAAAAGTCTTAGAGACACGGAACTAAAATATGATAAAATGGAAAAACAAGCATATGCTATGGTAAAGGCATTAAAGGATTTTAGGACTTATGTATTGCATTCCAAGATAATCACGTATGTACCTACTAACTCTGTAAAGGACATTCTGGTGCAGCCTGACTGTGATGGCAGAAGGGGATGGTGGCTTGCAAAAAATCAAGAATTTGATCTGGAAATAAAGCCGACGAAGCTGATAAAGGGTCAAGGTGTGGCTAAACTCTTAGTTGAATCCAATTACAGAGCCCTCGGCATAAATAACATACAGGGAGGTGGAGAAGAGGAAGATATTAATGAGATCTATGAGCAAACAAGTGAAGTCAGGATCGAAGAGAAGTTTACATACTCTGACTGGTACCAAAACATAGTATCCTACCTACTGACTTTCAACTGCCTCAGTGATTTATCTCCATCCAAAGCTATAACACTAAAACTACATGCGGTCAAATACTGTATATCTGAGGGTAAATTGTTTTGGAAGGATCCACTTGGCTTCCTGTTGGTTTGTTTGGTTGAAACTAAAACAAAGAAGGTCATAAGTGAATTCCATGAAGGAGTATGTGGGGGACATCACGCTTGGAGAGCAACAGTTTATAAAATCTTGAGGGAAGGGTATTATTGGCCTAAACTTTTCTCAGATGTAAATTCCAAAGTCAGGGCTTACGATCCTTTGCAACTATTCGCAGGCAAGCATAAACTCCTAGCACTACCTTTAGTTCTAGTCAAAATAGAGGCTCCTTTTCAGCAGTGGGGACTGGATTTTATAGGCAAAATTAACCCCCATTCCAGCGCTCAACACAAATGGATCCTAACTGCCACAAATTACTTTACTAAATGGGTAGAGGCTATTCCTACCAGGAGGGCTACAGATTCGATGGTAATAGATTTCCTAGAAGAAAATATTTTATCTAGATTCGGCTGCCCCCGAAAGATAGTAACAGAAAATTCTCAGGCTTTTAAATCTATGGCTATGATCAGTTTTTGCCAAAAGTACAATATTGTACTCGGCCAATCTATAGCATATTATCCCCAAGGGAATGGATTGGCCAAATCTTCGAACAAGAGTCTGATCAACACAATTAAGAAAGTGTTGAATGAGAACAAGAGATCTTGGCATATACATCTAGAATACACACTATGGGCAAATCCGATTGGCACAAAAAAATCCATTGGTATTTCTCCTTTCCAGATGGTATACGGGACTAACATGGTATTACCTATAAACTTAGTGCTTCCCGTAATGAAACTATGGCAAGATGAGAAAGAAGAACCAAACCACGTCACAAGGAGAATAAATCAGTTGATTGAATTACAACAGAACAGGGTCGAGGTGGATGAAAGATTGCAAAAATATCAAGACGACATGAAAACATTATTTGACCGTAAGACAAAATACAGAGAGTTTCTTCCAGAAGATTTGGTCTTAAGATGGGATGCTCGGAAGGAAGATTCAGCAAAACACGGTAAATTCAATCATATTTGGTATGGACCATTTAGAGTCGCAACTTCCGAAGGAAAAAATTCATTTTTATTAGAAAATCTGGATGGTAAAATCTTCAACACCCATGTCAATGGGCGTTATCTAAAACACTACATGACATAATTAGTTCTCCGAGGTTTTCCATTGTATATATCGGTTTGTATTTGCTTTCTATTTCATGATTCCCTTAAGGTAAGTTTTCAATTTTTATTTTTTAGGTCAATGTAAGTAGAGATACACGGTTTTCAAATACTTTTAATTTCTTTTAAAAAGGACACTCTTTGTGTTTACAGGATTTTGGTTTGTAAATGAAACGGACGAATGGAGAAAATAGAAGGTCATGTACTAGAGATTTACATTCTCCGAAAACAGGTGACATAAAAGGTTTTCGGTTATTTTAAATATGGTAAGGTAAAGGCACGAACTCCTGAAAATTTTGTTCCTTAAGAAAGCAGAGATCTCCAAAAAACATCATAAATGTCCCATAAATCTAATATTTTCACTTAATTGATTATTAAAAAGTACAGTTACTCGCCCTGGGTCCTAATAATTTTAAACACAGATAGGTGGTAGTTAAAACAAAAAGAAATTGAAGCATCTTTGGGGGAAGGGTTTTCAAAAAAGCGGTTTAATTTTCAACCCCTACCCCTCAGCATACAAGCATATGTCCGTCACCTTTCTTTCGGTCCTCAGTTTTGTCTTCTTAAAAATGCCAAATGTCTTTTCGGATTTATATACGTAGGGAGAAGAGATTATGTTTAAACTTTGAAAGCTGTAAGCGTGTTTTGGAAAGAAGGTTGGTCTTCATAGCTCCTCGGTCTCTTACTAAACAAGTTATGCATAGGTAGATACTGATTTTTCTAGGTTTTTCAACAATTTTGAAGGGATAAGGCTTACTCAAAGGAAAACCCCCAGAAAAATGTTTCCCCTTTTTCTCCCTGCGGACCCAAGGTGTTGTGAAAGTCAAATGAAGGTTGGCACCAAGAAATCAAAGTAAGTTGACAGACCTACATTGCAAAATATTATGCAGATATCACCCCTCATGCAATCTAATTGCCCCCACTTCGTATTCTAAAAAGAAAATAATAAGACAGATGATGAAAGGAAAGTCATATCTAATTGTACATCTAGTCTGAAGAGAGGATGAATGGAAATTCAGAAATGATTGCCCTCGTCTCAGCATTTAAATGCATAAATACATTTCGAAGTGGTGAAAGGCAATTCAGCAAAAAAGGGGCAGATAACTTCACCGGGGTACTGAACAGGCCCGCTAGCAGTGAAGCAATATTTGAGATATCTATAAGGCTGTTATACATGAATATCACTCAACTCTGGTAATCAACTTTCTCGAGACCGGATCCACATCCTAAGTTCAAACGGGACTCCCCGATTAAAAAATCCCATAAATTTTGTTGGATGTAAGACAAAAAACTTTAAAGACCTGTTGGATTTAGAACTGTTTTGATTTGTCCTAATGCAGACCTAAACTCAATAAAGAGAAAGAGAAAGTTGCGAAAGGGACTGTAGCTGAGTGAGAAATATATTTGAGTATTGAAAAGCCTTACAGCAGTAAAAGACAAAAATCTTTTCTTCCCTTAGTGTATTTTTTCCCTAAAGCAAGATTCACAGAAGTGAAACCAATGAATCCATTTACCCAATACAGGCACGTGGTCTACTGTTCTTCCTACCTCAAAGGGAAAAGGGATCCCTAGTTGGAGCCTATGTTGGAGCCGCCTTTTTCATTTGGTTCAAATCTATTTTAAAGGTCAAATGTCGGTTCTTAAATTCTTTTTCGCTTCGTGACATTCACCTACTGAAAATATCAGTAGTCTCGACATGCGAAATAGCGGGAGACATGATGTTTCATAAGTTACCACTTTTATCGTGAAATGAAGGTTGTTTCTCTTCGTACCTCGGAATATCGCTCTTCGGGAGTTACAAGTCACAAGATTTACAAACCCCGATGTGCAAGGTCGTGAAAATTTTCAAAAGCTTACCTCAGGTGAAAGCTAAGAGTGGGACCATGTAAACCCCAGTCAAATGTTGTCGGGATTTCGCGTCTCGGCATTCACTCTCTCCTAAAACATTACCGCTAAAACCCCAAAAGACGAAGCCGCGAGATCCTCACATAAGTAACCCAGGTTAATGTACAGAGTGTTTAGTTTTGACCATGGTTAAAGCCTCTCGGGATTTCGCGACTCGGCATACGTTCCACCCGAAAATTATACCCTAAAATCCCCGAGCCGCGAAGTCACGATATATATTAAAACATGAATAATAAAACACTCAATCTGATTACGTCTTCACTTAACTAAATCTAATCATCGCAATCTCAGGTTTTAGAGGCTCGAAAGGTCAGAGTTAAAAGTCGATACGATGAACGTTGAAATGGTTATTTAAATCATGATTAAGGAAGCCAAGCCAGCTTAATCAATGTTTAATGCAAATGATAATAATGCGCAGTTTATGAGGTAATTTCAAATGTTCCCTGCGCTAGCTTGTGCCACGAACCGTCGAATTTTATGGCATTAATTGGAAATAAGGCGAAACGACAAAGTAAGGATATGGTTTTTATTGCCAAAATATCTATCTAATTATGATTGGACCGTTCTGTGCGTAAGGACATCGATATGTTAATGGTCGAAGATATAGATCTTTTGCTTCCTATTTTATTCATAAAAGTTCAGTTCTATCCCGCACAGAGAAGTTTTTCTCAATAAGCTAACTTCTATATGCATACGCATTTTTATCGCAGAAGAGAAAAGTTACAATCCCCTGTCATGGCCCCATGAAAAGTATCCAAGGCAAGCGCAGAGGTTTCAGGACAAGGTTTTGATAATATTTCAGATACTTCACCTCAAAGCGTTGATTGCGTACGAACCTGGTCATATGTCTAGAAGGTGTTGCAATCACAGTTGGTGAACTACTCGGACGATTCCAGTGACAATGAGACAGACGACATGACTACCAAATACAAGATCGTCATCCAGGCAGAGATGCACAAAGTAGCAGCTCGACCACGTCTTCTACCTTACTATAACATGATCCGATGGGTGCTAGATAATGTAGACATCCCTACCAAAACCATCATCAACGAGCAAGGGGTCACTGTTGGGACCCTCAGACCAGAAAGCTTACATGTTATGTACAAATTACCACCCACATCAGACTTCTCGTACAATGCAAAGTTTCTAGATGGTTTTAAAAAGATGGAATGCGAGCAATACGCGAAAATTTTATCTGATTTGATTAAGGATTGGGTCTCACACCCAGCGAAGTTCAGGGCAGACAACAATGGAATTTATTCCATATATTCTTTGGAACCACAGTTCAAATACGTAGCGATGATGACCTGTTTATTATACGGGAGGGAAGACGCAACGCATTTTTTCCTCCAATGGGTGCCCTTGATATACTCAGTAGCAAAAGGCTCTTCTTTTGACTGGGCTAAAATGTTATCAGATAGCCTGACCAGCCAGGTTACAGAGTATCTGACGCAGAAAGAGAGCGGGAAAGCTGCTTCATTTTTTATGTTCGCATATCTCATGGACGCGGTATGTTCCATGACACCTTTTCCCTTGATGAATTGGATCTAGGCTCCATCGGATGCTGAGCCAGTCCATGTATATCATTCTAATCTTTGGGAGGACAAGGCTTCGGATTTCATATACGAAATCTTCAATTGGGTGATGGTACCGATGCTTGTTTCCATCTTCGGTAATCCGCCACCCAGAATATGGGATAGCATCATGGAAAATTTAAGCAGAGTGGCCGATTGGTATATGGAGAAAAAATTCTCATACATCAAGGTGTTCGGCACTTCCGTCCCTCCGCATGCTTTACACTTACTTATACCCAACAGGCTGGCTTGTTGAGAGATCACCAGGCAAACTGTAATTGGCAGTATAAGTAAAGAGCTGAAAGGGTATTCAAAAAAGGTATGGCCACCTTTTCCTATTCATTTAGACACCTATTCATTATTACACTTCAGGCATGCAAAGGCTGAGGCAGCAGCCCTAGAAGATATAAATTTGGTTCATATCGAATTCAAGAAACACGATCCACACAGGGTCGTGAGTAATCATTTGGCCAGCTGTGGCCTCAAAAGATTTGAGCATGAGAATTCGCCTTACGATGATATTTTCCGAGGTGTGAAATATTATGACGAGGTTTTAGCTCGAATAGAAGCCCTGTCACCCGAAGAGAAGGGAGATGTTATTAGATTTCAAGAGCATAGGTGGAGTTGCCTCCCTCCAGTATTACGGGGTGAGAATCCGACGACCGTAGAGGTGCAGAAAACAAAGGCCGAAGGCTCCAAAGGTTCAGCACCCAGCCAAGAAGGACAACAGGATAAAGAAGAACAAGTTGGGGGCCCGAAACCGGAAGTCGAGGCTTCCGATCCTCCAAGCGAGTCGACTTCTGTCATTACTCTCGGGAAATCTTCTAAATAGGTCAGCAATCCCATCGCCTACATTACACCCCTATAGTCTACAAAGGAAATCCCGAATGCAGGTTGGATTTTGGGTGAAAAATTGACAGCTATAGCAGTTGAAGAGCTACCCCCGAATGAATTCTTCTTCGATAAGAAGAGGAAAGTGGTTGTGAGACAAGAACTCTACCAAGAGGCAGGTACTGTCTCTAAGAAATATAAAGTTTTAACTGATGGGAAAGATATGAAGAAAGTAGAGTTTGCGACACAATTAGCAAGAACATTGGGTGCTTTCTCCATGACGAATCAATATTCAGTCGGGACCCTAAAGGATCAGCTAAAACGAAAGAATCGTTTGATCAAGACACTAGAGGCTAAACTATCTACAGCAGAGGTTGCTACTAAAGAGAAGGAAAGTGTGACTTTAGAGCAAGTAAGAACAAAGGATCGAAAAGAAATCGAGCGGCTTAAAGTCGATCTCGAACAGACACAGTTGAAGGTTTAGACAAGTCAGACTTAGATAAGCCAGTAGGGAGAATTAATAGACCAGCTTCAGGCCAAATTAGAATTCGCCGAAAGCCAAGTAATCGATATTGGGATCTTTCAATCTCAAGCAATAGAGATCAGAAAAAGGTTATCGGCGGCGCATCAGGGTTTGCTTGCAAAAGTGGAAACAATTCAACGCAGCTTCCAACTCATTTATCAGGTGTTGGAAAACCTCTCTCTTAAAGAAAGGGATGCCATAGCAGCTCGGGTGGCGTTCCAGGAAGATATTATAGCCACAACAAGAAGGGAAGCAAGAAGTAGTTATAGTTTTCCCATCACAGAACAGACCAGGGGTAATATCTTGTTGAAAGAATGGGAGCAAGATATATCTGAAGGCAAACAACAAGCTGCGAAGCTGAGGAAATCTTGCGAAGAAATTTTCAGTTTGTTAAGTGAGATTTGTTTGGGTTCCGATGGTGAAAGTGGCATGGAGATACTGAGTCAGATCAATACAGCTAAATATCAAGGAAAATGAGGAAAGAGAATTAGCTGAAATATCAAAAATAAATCAAACAAACATAGTACTAATAGACAAATGGTTAATTAAACCAAGTATGTTGTTATGCTCTATCAATGCCAAAGATCAACAGGTGGAGGGAAAGCTGCCGCTATTGATGAAAGACTGCTATATTTTTTAGGCAAATAATGAAGCAGAGCCATCTAAGTTGATATCACAACTGATGGAGAAGTGCATTATTTGCACAGGGCATGCGAAGAGGCAGGTTTTGGGTACCAAATGAGAACAGAGATAAACAAAAAAAACATTTTGACTCCTTGATTGTAACCAAAAAACTCTGGAACTATTGAGATTCCAACGCAAAAGAATTTTGTATAAATATACATTTTGAAGAAAGAAAAAAAGCTGGACCTTTTTGATCAATTGTAATAAAGACTCTCTATTTCGAGACTTAATACAAAGCAATTCGGAGATTCCTAATTTCGTCACTACTGTGTTATGAGTTTGTTCTTTCTGTTATTTCATTTTCATTCTTATTTCACTTATATATATCTAATGAATGTTGCATTGCAATTTAGTAACACTTCTACTGCTGTGATTAATATTTAGCTATCTATTGTTTACAGTTTTTCCTCTGTATCGGCTACTAGCAGGTACAAGACCTGTAAATGTTTAGGTTGTCATATTTTATGCTTCATCAGACCATTTCTTATCTTATTTTCTTCTTCTGTTTACATAGTGATATTCTCTCTTGATAGGAGCCTTATTCTATAGATAGCTTAATGTTTTTCCCATAATTCATACACCATTTATTTCAAATATAACACAGTTACGGACAAAGGTCTTTGGTTTGTATTTTTCTTTTAATATTGATTTCTAAAGTTCTCTTTTATAAAATCAAAATTGATACAGCATAAAACTTTTCGGATTTCCTTAAATTTTTATGTTCCTCTATGACTGTCCCTGTTGTAGGACAACCCAATATCGAACCCGGATTGACAGATCAAACCCATATTGCTTTAAATCTCTTTGATACCATACTTAAAACAGCTAACACCTGGGTAGAACTTGAACGTTCATGCTTTGCAATTGAATGGGATATAAACATCCAGGAACAGTTGCAAGCTAGGCAGCGACAACTTAGAAATCAACCTTAGCTTCCTTTTCCGAAGGTATACCCTCCTCCTTTTTACATCTTATTAACTTTCGGATGCCTAGACACTGTACTTTTTAAAGCCTTAAGTACAGACTCTGGAACAACACGGGGCACCAAAGAACTCAAGAAATTTGACCTTCTCGAGTTCACGGTGAATGCTACCAGTACCAACCGGAGCGTGCGGTGGAACCTCAGTAGGTGTCGGCGCCCTGGCCTCATCTCTGTCCAAACGGCTGATCAGTGCCTCGGTGTAACATCCCGCTCTGGCGCACTGAGAAAACTTATTCTTTGAGGACACTTGCTCGCAAGTGATCTGGACTATTATGATATTAAAACATTTGTCCTAGATTATGATGCATTATGAAAGATGACATGATGTTTTACTGCATTGATATAGACAGATGCTATTGACTCGGTTTTACTGAGTGTGCAGGGTTTTGGACCTTGAGGATGCAGAGGCATCGTTGGAACCCCTTGGACTCTGGATCGAGTCAGGGAGTGTGCCATTAGGGTTTGATTGATTTACTATGATAGTAGTACATTTGATTAGATGATATGATGTGGATATGTTTTGACATGATTTCTTGATGATGCAGGCTGATGATAGCTTGTCGACTAGACTCACATATGGAGTAAAGAGGCCACACATGACTACCAGAGAGGTTGAGGGAGAGGTGTGGACAACAGCCCCGCCATAGCCTACTAGCACTCCCGTTGTGGCTTGAACTGTAGATTAACAATTACCTAGTTCGACAGGACCCACGATGCCGCGAGGGCATACTGCGACAATCGCTCGTGATAATTCTAAGGGGCGCGCAATAAGGCGGGGGCCTTACTCCTTAGAAGCCCTTAGTCTCGCAAAAGTTCACCTAGCAGAGTGTTGACTCCAGGGGTTATTGATGTCTATCAATCAGTCAAGAGACGAGTGGCACCCTTGGAGCACGTGGTGCATCCTGAAGGGCATGTCACGCAAAAGAAACACAAGAGGCGAGTGGCACCCTTGGAGCATGTAGTGTGTCCTGAAGGGCACGTCATGCAAAAGAAACACTAGAGGCGAGTGGCACCCTTGGAGCATGTAGTGCATCCTGAAGGGCACGTCGCGTTGATGATGATAAAGGAACAAACCTAGATGGCCCTAAGACAATCAACATGTTAAGAATTCTTAAACAACTTCCCTAATTAAATGTTGCCCAGCTCAGAATCAATGTTCTAAGTCTAAAACTTCACTAGGGGTAAAATTTTGTCTACCCTTAAGAAAATATCTAAAAAAATAAAATACTAAAA
>ML783160.1:328273-345555 GCA_009831015.1 Picea engelmannii | reverse complement strand
TTGATAAATTAAGAAGGTATTAAATTATTAGTAAAAATGAAAAGAGGTTAATTATAAAATATAAGGAGGCATTTAAATTATTTTAAACTTTTGATAATTTAAGAAGATATTAAATTATTAATAGATGGGGAAAGAGGAAATATAAAATTTAGGAAACTAAGGAATGGAGGAAACATAATAAGGGAAAGAGGGGAACTTATGGTAAAAAGCAAGGTCAACTTTGTAAAGAATTTGCAAATAAGAACCTTCTAAATTGAACTAAATTAGCAACTTCATTTTAGGGAAAGTATTTAAAACCTGTAAGGGAATCTAGGAACACCTAGGAGTAAATTTAGGAGTAACTCTAGGTGGGTGAGGGAAATGAGACAATTATTAATTTAAAGAAAATAATTATTGGAGAAAAGTGGGGGATGGATGACACTTGTGCGAAGGAGAATTTTTGGAAGATTTTTATTAAAACTTAAAATTTAATGAGATTAGGGAAAGAATGGAAGTTCTAAAATTCTATAAAAGAGAGAGAGGAGAATGAAGAAGGGGATTGGTTGTTAGCATAACGTTATGCTGCTGGATTAGTGACTTGACTGATTTACTTGTGAGGAGTTGGGATTTCCCAACTCAGATAGGTGTGGTAGCTCGGCCTTGCGAGGCAAGCTGGGAGCTAGACGTAACATCTGGATAGTGTGTGGCCCCTTTGCGGCTCAGGGGGCTAAGGGGGAAGCAGAGTACCCCTAGCATTGGCTGGGAGGTATCGGTGAGGTCTTGACGGTCGGCGAGCGGGAGCGGCATGGAGCGCGCAGACGTCATTCGAGGTAGGCGATAAGGCAAAGGTACGCTCGTTATTTTGTGGAGTAGAATGCACTAGGAATTTATGCTTGGATTTGAATGAGGATTATAAATGAAGTCGGCATGCGTACACATAGTATTATCTCATTTTTCTTTCATGTTTATATCTCGCTGGACATTCTACGTATTCCTTCTTGTCTATGTTTTACTACCTTGAAATTTAATTGATGGTGAAGCTCTTATCTTTGCGTTTCTTATTTTGATGATTGAACCCACACTATGTTGTATCACCTCACTCGCAACTTAAATTGGTGATTGTTATTGATGGTTCCTCTTTTGTTTCTCTACGAATCTATAGCGGTACAATAATGTTGATGATTTATCTTGGGCCTGGCCCATTCGATTGATTGCCTACCAATTTTCTGGTCTGCGTTTTTGGGTTGGAATCCCTATCTGTCTGCGTTGGAGGATTGTGGTTGAAGACCCCATGTTGAAGGCTATGTTTTTATTATACAAGCCAGCGTTTTTTTTTTTTTTATTATTATCAGTAATCTGAGATGCAAACATGCACCAAATTTCTATCGACGTTTGTGACTACATGTCTGTTTTCCCCCGAAAATATTTTCCCTTTTGTGGCCTTTCGACTGGCTACCTTGAATTCAAAGGTAGTTGTTCTCTGCCCTGTTTGTGATGGATCGCTTGGGTGTTTCGCCCTTCCTTTAGTCATCAGCTTATAAATCTTGTTCCTACAAACCCTCTTCTTCTTATTTTTGTCGACTGCGATTATCCTTGGTTACACTGACTTTGACGATGTTCATGTTCATGGGTTTCATTGATTATCGGATTCCCTCATGCGACTTATCGCCCTCCTACTCACCATCCCCAAGTCGCTACTATCCAGTTGTTGTCACAGGGAATCTAAGTACTCAAGGGGATGATCATCCCAGTTGGATTACTACCTGCGCATGACTTCACACCATCCATTTGAGCCTCCTTGGTCAGCGATTCCATGTCTCTGATGTTCTTGGGGGCGAATTTCACCTGGGCTCATTGTTGGAGCATAGCCACCTCCCGAACCGGTTTTATGATAACCTTTGGCTCTGCAAACCATGTAAAGCATCGCCTATGCCCTTATCTCTGTCAAACTGGGTGTGAGTGTGTGTAACGGCCGCGTGGCCCTTCTTTGAAAGTCATGTGATGCAGCAGTTGGGTAGTAGATTCTCTGCATAATCTTGGCGATAGTGACGGCAATATATTTTATCTCTACGGACCGTTCTCTGTTGGGGTTGTGTAACAACTATTTCCTTGGACCCCATGCCCTTAACTGTAGCCAAGAGGATGTAAGCCCTGTCAGCGAATTCTTAGGATCCCCTTTGACAGCGCGTTGGGAGGGTCATCTATCGATTAACTGCATTGGATCTACCTGTGACTGCAAGTCTATGACAGTGAGTGACTTGGATCGCGCGAACCAACCCGGTGGGAATTGTCTGGTGGACAGTCACCTTCTTAACACTGAATCCTTACCAGAACCGTGTTGCTTTCCGTTCTGATCTTTTCCTAAGTGGTTGTACTTTTGTTTTCTCATTTAATGAATAGTGAGAAACCACCCTGTTGTGTATGACCTTGGCTTTTGTTTTTTTGGGATGTGATAGGTTTTAGTAAATCTGAGGATATTTTCTTAATTAAATCTTATTCTTAAGTGTTTTTGTTACTACCGTATCAAATTCATTATTGTTTTTAATTTAGGGTAACTTATTTTATTACTATTAATTGAGTTTCTTTTATTCATGGTGGAAATAATTAATTATTATAAATGTAACAAGAATAAATATAACACTTGGTCATGATGATTACTATTGAAAGTAATGCTCGATTGATAATGGTATAATGTTTTTATTGTTAATTTGTTAAGATTGATCGGTTATATGATTAAAATTGGATTTAAGAAAGGTTGTCAGAAGTAGTTTGTAAGTTATGCCAATTTGAGAAGATGACCTTGCTAAACTAGACTTGAATTTAGAGTGCAATATTGTTAATTAGATTTTAAAGTTTAACCCAATTTAAGGTCAGACTTGCTGCATTAATTGTCTTGTAGTTTGATTAAAGGTACACTCCCAAGCAACCCTGTAGTAGTAGTGAGTAAATTAAGAAGTTAATAATGATTCACTAATTCAATTGTTTTAATATAGATAACTTATTAATTGCGATATTAATGGTTGTGTTAATGTCATGATTTTTGTCGTACTTGTTGTATCAACTGTCATGGTCGGGTAATGTGATTAAAAAGTACACTTCCAAGGCAATACAACACTAGTATAGTGAGAAATTTAATGATATATTATGGTTCACTAAGGCCTTTTCCCTTAATGTAGATAACCTGGTTTGGCTATATCAATGGTTATATTATTGTCTTCTTAATTGCTTTATTTGCTATATCAGTTTCCAATGTCTTATATTTCGATTAAATGTATTACCTTCATTGCAATACGATAATAGTAGTAGCGAGTAAGTAATGACGCACTATCGTGAAATGCTTTAATGTAGATAATCGTGTTGTTGCAAATCTCGATGGTTATGTTTTTGTCTTTAGCTTAGAAGGCTTGGTCTGCTTGTGTCGGGCGGGTTGTAGACACCTCCATGTTCCTCAGAATAGTCGCCAGCCCTAAGACCTTAAATGGTTAAAATCGATGGGAACCTAGGCTTGAGCGTTGCTTATGTGTCTTGGAGGTCCTAAAGATTGCAGGGTAGGACAGGCGGGTAGTCAGTCTTATAATTATCGGTTGATTGTCGTTCATTGCTTGCAGAGGTTTATGTGCATCTTAGATCCTTATGTTGTCATGGCATTGCATGCGTCATGTTCGTCGTTATATGGTGACGCAGATTCGATTGTAATTTTTATCCTTGTACACAGGCGCACACACACAAAAAAAAAATAAAAAAAAATTGCACTTGTTATAAGAGGTTACCGTCGTAACGAGGAGGTTTGTTACACTCGGACATGCGCTGAAAAGATATCATCATTCCAACTACATCACCAACTGCTCTCTGCTCCTATCCGAGAACCTGCTCGTCTCCCTGGGGGTTAGACCCCTCAGGCGTGGATGCTACTGGAGGCATCGCGCCTCCTCCCCTAGCACCCCGTCGTCTGCCTCCACGGCATCCTCTAACCATGATCACCTGCATGAATACAAGTCAACTCGATTAGCAACAGTATAATCAATCATATCAACGAAAGTCGTAGTGACCCCAAGTTGCGGGTTGAACCCGCTCTAATACCACATGTAATGAACCTCCCATTTTGTCACGACATCAAGCCTCGCCTAACAAGTGCAAAAAATAATTTTTTTTTTGTGTGTGTGTAGGAAGGTAATAATGACATTATACTCAACATCACAACACGAAGACGAACCAACGCATGCAAATCACATGACAACAACATAACTACCAATCAAAAACACATCAAGCACCTAGAAGCAACGTACGACATTCAACCGATGAGGAATAAGAATGACTACCCGCCCATCCTACCCTGCATTGGTTAGGACCTACAGGACACATACGCAACGCTCAAGCCCAGGTTCCCATCGATTTTGACCATTTAAGGTCTCAGGGCTGGCGACTATTCTGAGGAACAAGGAGGTGTCTACATCCTGCCCGACACAAGCAGACCAAGACTACTAAGCTGAATACAATCATCCTAACATCACAACGCACCTAAAATTAATTACACAAGTAACTAGAACCCTCACAGTGAACAACCAATCACATGGAAAGTTTACAACACCATGTACAAACATTAATTACTATTAACAACAACCCCTCATCAACGGGAAGCGCAAGCTAAAATGACTTCATCAACAACCCAACCATTAATCAAGGCTAAAAGGGCATTATCTATGACTTAAATTGGTGTTAATTACAGGTCAATTAACCAATCTAAATTTCATTAGTCAACGAGTTACCCACCAAACTTTAAAATAAAGTAAATTTAAATCATATTACTAATATCATATGATACTTACCTTAAAAATCCCAATTACTAATATCATATTAGCTTATTATACTTACCTTAAAAAGACATTATATTTTATATATTGCCCCATAACAATAATTTTTTGTTAATTCAACCTATATCACTTCATAGCTATGGAAATTTATATCATGAAGAGATAAAGGTAAGTGTTGTTTAAACCAATCTATTCATAATAGGAAATATAAAACCACCATTCTTTTTATCAACATAAGACAAATTCAATTCCACTACTTATTGGTGCGGGAATAATGTTAGCAGCCCAACCATTATGCCATGTAATAGCATCTAAATCAACAAACAAGAAAACTTCAATGCTAGTAGTAAATCTTGGTTGAACAATAACTAAAGCCTACATCTTGATTTTAAGAATTTAAAAATAACAACCATATTAATTACTAACAAAATTTACCTTTAGGTGCTTCACGACAAATGGGCAACTATCAGTGCAAGCCAGCAAATCCGAACAACATCGCAGAGAAGATTTGGTCAAAGGAGGGCATAAGGACATTTGCGCAACTTTAAGGGTTATATATTAATAACTTACTCTAAGCAGTTAAAATCGAAATAATGTCTAAGAAATTGGGTAACTATCACTATAAGCCACATTATCCTAATAGCTTGCAGAGAAACTTTTATAAAGGAAAGGTGTGTAACATCTATTTTGGGAACTAGAAGTTGGTGATGTGAATATCTATTGGCAAGATGGCCTCCGCAGTCAGTGGCAAATTCCTCACAGTCAAGCTATTCTTAGATTGCATTAAGTATTACTTACCAGACAACTAAAATACACACTGTCGAATTTACTCCATTACTCACGCGGTAACTAACCCACTGTCTCAATTTACTGTGTTTAAAAACAATTTGGGATTTTTGGCCTGCCACAGATCATTACCTAAGGTCAAGGCGACCTATGACTGATCATTGTCAAGTCGTTTAAGCAAAATAATGGGGAGATATTATTGCATCCCTTACATGGATACCGTTTTTCAGAGGAAAATTTATACAACCATTACATGAAACCATGCGCAGAGGTAATATTAATGCCACCATGACATAGACACGAATCTACAAAGGAATGACTATACAGTTGTTATATAAATGCTATTTGACAAAGGAATAACTATACAGCTGATACATAAACACGATTTGGTAGAGGAATGACCATACAGCTGTTACATAAATGCGATTTGGCAGAGGAATGACTATACAGCTAATATATAAACATGATTTGGCAGAGGTAAAGGTATAGACAACAAATTTATACAGTTCGCAGAGGTGAAGGTGTAAACAACAATTACATAGATTCGATTTTATACAGTTCGCTGATGTGAAAGTCATAATTAAACCAATTCAAGAGGTGGCATCAATCCAGCGATGAGCCCAAGGAAATTAGCTGAGAAATCAATAACTACAGTGATTATGACGACGAATACCAACTTCTTGCAATATCCAGAGATAAAGATAACAGAAAAACAAAATGCCAGAGCTGTAGTAGAACGTTATCTATTCCATAGATCGGATGCATCACTTCACGGGAAGGGAGTGAAGGCATAGAATAAAAAGGAACAATACTCTACCTCGCAGAAGCAAAATAGTAGGGGAGAAAGGAAAACGCAGTGCATTCTAATCACAAGCAAGACACAGAGATAAGATTTACATATATCATGAATTACATTCGCTGAGTAATCCTTTTTACATCATTACCTTATTGAACGCAAAGTTAAGTTTTACATCTATCACAAATTACAACGCAGAGGTAAGATATATATTTTTACATCCACTACATAACAACAATCGCAGAAGTGATAAACAAGTCAATCCAACAAGAACCAAACATAGATCGAGGATAAATACTTTTTACATCTCGGGATAAATACTTTTTACAAGATTTAATGAAGATCATAACTATTATTTAAGTTGTTTTTAATTTTATTATTTTTATTACTAGTTTTTTTTTATAGAAGACAAAATTTTACCACTAGCGTAATTTAGACTTAGGCCTTAAATTTCGTACTGGGTGACATTTAATTAGGGAAATTGTTTTAAAAATTACTTAACATGTTATTTGTCTTAGGGTCGTCTAGGTTCATCCCTCTATCATCAACAATGTGACATGCCCTTCAGGATGCACTAGGTGCTCCAAGGGTGCCACTCGCCTCATCTGTTCCTTTGCGCGACGTGCCCTTCGGGACGCACTACGTGCTCCAAGGGTGCCACTCGCCTCTTGACTGTTTTGGTAGACATCAATAACCCCTGGAATCAACACTCCGCCAGGTGAAATTGTGGGAGACTAAGGGCTTCTAAGGAATACGGCCCCCGCCTTATTGTGCACCCCTTAGAATCATCGTGAGCGACTGTCGCAGTCTGCCCTCACGGCATCGTGGGTCCTCTCGAACTAGGTAATTGCTAACCTACAGTTCGAGCCACGACGGGAGTGCTAGTAGGCTATGGCAAGGTTGTTATCCACACCTCTCCCTCAACATCTCTGGTAGTTGTGTGTGGCCCCTTTACTCCATATGTGAGTCTGGTCGGCAAGCTATCGTCAGCCTACATCATCAACAAATCATGTCAGAACATATCCATATCATATCACCCATCCAGATGCACTAATATCACAGTAAAACAATCAAACCCCAATGACACACTCCCTGACTCGATCCGGAGTCCAAGGGGTTCCATCGATGCCTCTGTATCCTCGAGGTCCAAAATCATGCACACTCAGTAAAAACCCAGTCAATAGCACCTGTCTATGTTGAGACGGAAAAACAACATGTCATCATCCCATAATGCCTCATAATCAAATCAAAAGTTTTAATAGAATAATAATCTGGATCACTTGCGAGCAAGTGTCCTCAAAGAATAAGTTCGCTCAATGCGCCAAAGCGAGATGTAAAGAATTAATGTGTAATGTATTAATACAATATATTATATATTATTAAGGTATTTACTAATTAAAATATTACATTAATACTTTACATTATACAGTAATGTATTGATACTTAATTTATACATCACATTAAGGTATTAATTAATTAATTAATTAATACTTAAATTTTATGTATTTATGTATTAATACGTTAATTAGTAAATGTTTTACATTATTAATTAATTAATATTTTATGTCCTCGAGGTGTAGGATATGACAGAGTGTATTGTTAAGGCACTCTATGATGTTAAAGTCACCGGTTCGAATGGGACAAGAAATCGAGCCATGTTAAGGGTTGGTGTGGCTAAGGCCTGGTGCGATCCCTGGGTAATTTTGACGGCTAAGATTCCCCCGAGTCGTGGTTTCTTAGCCACGGATTAGTCCCACATGTCACGGACAAACTATCAAATAAAAAAAAATTAATTAATAGTTTATATTAATTAATACTTAATACTTAATAGGTTATATTACTTTATTAATTAATTAATAGGTTATATTGATAGGTTGGTATTAATTATACTTTAATTCAATTAATAAGGTTTGAATTTGTTAATAACCTAATAATGTATTAATAATGTATTTATTTATTAATTTATCAATAATTTAGTAATATTTTAGCATTTATGTATTAATTTATTTATTTAAAAGTTAAGAGTTAAAATTAATATATGTTTGGTTTTTTGTGTTATAATAATAGTGTTTGTAAAATTATACATGTAAATAGTGTTTTTCACAATATTATAAATATAAATATAAGCGATGAGTTATAAATATCAATATCTATAAATATGAATTGTGTTTTATGGTAATAATGTAATGTATTTATTAATGCATTATGCATGTAAATAATATGTTTTTCACAATATTATAAATATCAATACACGCCTTAGACATTATTCTTATTATAAATGCATTAAAATTTAAAGGAAAGTTATCACTCTTGTTATACATTTCAATTATTGCTAATACTTATTAGGTATAGGGTTAGAGTCAGATTAGGGTTTGAGTTATTCCCATTAAAATTAAGGTTATGATTTTATTAAAGTTAAAGTTATTTATATTAAGGTTTATTTTATAATAAGAAAATAATAATTTGTATTAAAAAATAATAAGAGTTTTTAGAGTCACTGTTAGGAAAAAATTTGGGTAAGGATTATTCTTATTAAATTTTAAGTTAGGGTTAATTGCATTAGGATTTATTTTATAATAACAAAAAAACAATTTAAAAAAATTAATTTAATACTTTATTAATGTATAAATAATAATGTATTACAAATATATTTTTACTTTTTTGTATGAATATTGCTTTAATATTTGAATGTATTATTATATTGTTGAACACTTTATTATTAATGTTTGGATGCTTTGTTAATATATTAATTAATAATACTTTAATATTTTATTAATTTTATTTAAATGTATTAATTAATTAACTAATTCTTTAATGATTAATGTATTTGTTCTTTAACAATTTATTAATGTATAATGTATTAATACAATATAATATATATTATTAAGGTATTTATTAATTAAAATATTGCATTAGTAGCCCCCGGGGGGCAGCTCAATTGGCAAGTGTCGTGAAAATGAAGTTCCATGAGGTTTCGAGTTCTACTCCTCCCGACTTACAATGTGTGTCGCGTAAGGGGCGTCGTGAGCACACCTAGAGGTTATAGTGGTAGCGGTTGGATAACACGGCCATGTGTTCATGTGGAAACGAGATAGTACTTCCCATCATTTGCGTTTGTGTAACTGGGAGAAGATATCTATTCCAAAAATGATGGGGCGCTAGGGAATTCTCAATATCTTCGACTTTAGTAAAGCATTAAAAGCAACTACCCTTTGGAGAGTACTCTTGGGGGAAGGTATTTGGCATAAGATATTAATGGATAATTATATTGGAAACAAAAATGTTTCTAAGTGGCTAAGATCAAATTCCTTTATACAAAATGGAGTTTCAAAATTTTGGAGTGGATTATTGAAGGTGACTTATCTCATTTTACATGGTATAAGCTGGAACCCGAGATCAGGAGAGCTAGTGGCTTTGGGAAAGGATCGTATTTTAGGGATGGGGGATAGTTCATATTTCTCCACTCCATTACAAGCATCTTTAAAAGAACAAAATATGGTGACATTGGCTCAGGCACGAAATCCATCAAATACAACAGATCTTTCAGATTATTGGGTAAAGAGTAACGATCTAGGACTGTAGGCAGAATTGGCATTAGAATGGGATTCATATAGAAAAAACCTTATTGATGTCAAGGTGATACTACAGGAAGGTGAAGACCAAATCGACCGGTAAGGAATTTCTATCTAAGTACTATTTCATTGAAATGCTTACTAGGTGTGGAGAGATGGAGATTATCAATTTGAAAGTGGAACGTTCAATTAAAAATAACACTGTTTATTTGGTTAGTAATTGAAGAAAAAATATTAACCTGGAATATGTTGCAGAGGAAAGGGTGGGAGGGCCTAGGACGTTGTCCACTTTGTAAATCAGACTTGGAAACTCCATTACATATTTTCAAACTTTGCCCCTTCACTCTATCTGTTTGGAATTTTTAAAAACAGACTTTAATCCTTGATGGCGATTGGACAAGAAATTCCCTCCTGGAATGTATGAAAAAATGGTATATGAATAAGAGGGTACCTACAGTGATTGTAGTATATGTTATCTGGTTTACTTGGATTGAACGCAATCAGGCAATCTTTGAAGAATCTACCCCCTCAGTGCACTCGATTATCTACAAGACCCTGGCATGTATTACTTATCCCAGCAGTAAGGTAAAGTCTCGAACTCCAAATTCTATTTGGATACATCAAATTCAGAATACAGCCCTTCCCTGGTTCAATGGAGCAGTTGCAATAAATGGTGATAGGAGTGGGGCAGGAGGAATCATAAAAACATGGGATTCAACGATTTATAAATGGACTTTCTTCTGTGGTAAAGGTACAAATACGAGGGCGGAGCTCTTGGGAGCTTGGGTTACCTTAATGTTAGCAAATCATTTGGAAATTCCATCTCTCCATGTTATTGGCGACTCAAAAGTTGTTATAGATTGGCTCAATGACAAGGGCAGACTGATGGTGGCCTCCATAGAAGGATGGAAGAAAAGAATGAAAATACTTATTCAGAATTTCCAATCTATTGTCTTTCAGCATATTTTTTGAGTTTTTAATTCTGATGTAGACTTTATTTCTAAGCAGACTTTGATTGAACCTGAAGGACTGGTTATTTATTATAAATGGACAAATGGAGAAGAAGGCCCGAGAAGACAGTTAAAGATTCATTGAAGAATCTGCTTTAGAGAAGCAGATATTGAAAGATGAATCTGTTTCTTTAGGTTTTTTTGTTTATATTTTCGGTTTATATTTCCCAGTATATTTCAGTTCTGTGGCAGTGCTATTGGAACACATTTTAACTATTATTTTTTGTAAATTTTTTGAACTGTGTGGATTGCCAATATATATCTTTTTCTGGAAGTAATTGAGGATTTAGAGAATCCTGTAAATGTACTAAAAGATGAAAAAATTATATGTCTAATATAATTTGAGCAAATGTTTTTCCTGAAAAAATGTATTTATGTATTAATACATTAATTAGTAAATGTTTTATTTTATTAATTAATTAATAGGTTATATTATTTCTTTGTTTTTACTTTATAAATTAATTAATACAATATATTATTAAAGTATTTATTAATTGACATTTTTCATTAATACATTACATTATACATTAATATATTGATACTTAATGTATAAATTACATTAAGGTATTAATTAATTAATATATTACTAGTTTTATACATATAAGCATTTATATATTATTAATATATTTTTGGATTGATGATGATGATGATGATATATTGTTAATATATTTTTGGATTGATGATGATGATGATGATTAACGTTCACTAAGACCGAATTTGTCTATCGGACCTTAATAGGGTAAGTGATTACTTGTGATTCTTTAGAATTTTGTTTCTATGCTCGAAAAGCATTAAGAGAAGCTTTCCAAGATCACCATACTTTTGTTGAGTTAAGAGGTTACGAAGGTTGGTAGTGTGATAAATATTTTGAAAATGAGATCTAATATGGGTATAGGCTCGACAATGTAAGAGAAAGTGTTTTTCATCTTCAACCTTCTTAGTGCCACAACGGTGACACACTCTTTCATCCCATGGCCTTTTAAGAATTGACCAACGCCCAGTTTTACTATGAACCTAGTGAGAATTTGTTCTTATCTTAGCAATGCTTATTTTTTTATTATTAATGTTTTAATTTATTATTTAATTAATAGATTGTATTATTATTTGTTTTTATTTTGTGTTATTTATTTGTTTTTATTTTGTTTTACAAATCGATCACTATCAATATATGTTTACAATATATTATTAAGGTATTTGTTTATTAACATGTTACATTATTACACCAATACTTTAATATATTAAGTAACATTATTACATTAATACTTTAACATATTAATCTTTTTAATGTATTAATACATTAATTAATAAAAGATTAATATATTTATTAACAAATATATTAGTGCTTTTGTACATTTATGTAATATTATATTAATACATTTATAAATTATTAATATATTTTTATATTATTACATGTAACACTTTATTATTTTATTTTTTATTAATTAATATTTAATTTTTTTATTAATTTTTAATTATTAATTAATAATTAATTTATTATCAATTAATAATTAACAATTAATTACTTATTAATAATTGAGTAATTAATTATTTATAATTAATAAATTATTAATAATTGATTATTTATTATTAATTAATTACTAAATAGTAATTAATTAATTTTAATTAAGACTTAATTATTACATTTAAATGTATTAATACATTAATAGTTGTGCCCCACACAACTAGCAACAACCACATGTAAGTAAAAGTGGATCGACCCCTTTAATTTAAAAAGGGTGGAAAATGGAGCTCATGAGCATATATCAACCACTTTTACTTAAATGTGGTTGTTGCTAGTAGTAACACAAGCAATGGGAAACAACCTTCTTTGCTTTCTTTACCGTACCTCAAGAGTCTTGTTTTTGAATTTTTAAGCCTTGGCAAGTTCAATGAGCTAGAAAAATCTCCTATCTTCGAAGCATGGCACCCAAAAATAAGAACAAGGTTCACATTGAATCTAATGTCGATGACGGCATGTTTAATTCCCAATTCACTATAGTAGATTTCAATGAATGAAGAGTTTGATAAATTTATTTAAGAAAGACAATGTTGGCAGAGTATTACAACAAAAACAAAATAAACAATGATACAGGTGTCTCTAATATACACAAAATTTTAGAAATCTTCCTTAATGGAAAAAATTAACTTCACTTAAAGCCACACTTTTATATTTCATTATATTAACTTAACCATTCACAATACAATATTTTTGTATTCAACAACAAGATTTGACCCTATTCTAATAACTAATATTATATTACAATCATAATCTCTTAATCATTAATTATATTACAATGGATATAGAACCATGCAATAAAACCACCCAACAAACCCATAAATATAATTATAATGGCCTCCAAACAAACTGAATTCAAAAAAGGTTGCAACCTTGAGCCCCACAATAATGTATATACATGGATAGTCTATACATGCAAAAAAAAAAAAAAAAATACAACACATCCAACAATAAAGACAAGAATAATTCTACCCTCCTAACAAAAGGTGTTAGGTCTCAAAGGAAAGATGAAAAATATCAAATGCAAAAGATCAGAAAAACCCTTTTCTTACTAAGATAATGAATGAATTATAGCATTGACATATAGACAAACTAATAATGCATCAAACAAGGAATGACAGTAGATGTGAAATATAATTGTGTTAGGGAAGGGATTAGTTTCGAAACTATAATGACATCATAGAATGGAAAAGGAACATCAACATTAGTTAGGTTAAAGGGTAAGTGAGGTAGTTGATTCTTATCAATAGGGATGTCCCAATAAATTAGCGGTCTCATGTCAAGGAAAATCAAGTGAAGCATCTTTGTAGTGTGGACCATGTTTAGTAAAAACAACTTAGATGATTTAATAAATTTGGTCCTTAGTGTTGGGTGAAATCTACTTAAAGATAAGCCTAGTTTTATGTAGGCATATTTATATGGGGTCATTCTCGAAAACCAATCAATAATATGTGAGTGCATACTAGGGTATTTAATTTTTTCAATATTTATTTTGGTATAATGGTAAATAATGTGGTTAAAGAACTTTAAAATGATGAGAGGGTAATTTTTTAAATATTAGTGGGTGGGATATATGTGTGTGTGTGTGTGTGTGTGTGTGTGTGTGTGTGTGTGTGTGTGTTGGGTATGTGTTATATTCTTTGCATGTGTGTGTGTGGGTGCGTCAGGTTCGATAACTGTGTCTGACGATCCCTTTAGTAGTGCTTTTTGTGTCGTGTGTGTCAAGTGCTTTCCTAGGAGGGGCAGGTATGCCCCCCCTGGTTACGCACAACGATCAACACCAAGTGTTAGCCCGGGGTCGACAGGGTTCGGGGCAGTGCCCCGAAATTTGTTTTTGGGTAGTTTTTGCTATTTTTAGCGGTTTACTAAATTAATACCGGATTAAGGGATTAGGGTTTTGGTATCTACGGAATACCTAAAAACATTGTACATATTGTATGGTGAATGGTGAAATTCAATAATGGATATAAGAAAGGTTTTCCCGGTTGAGGGTTTCCGGTATAAAATCTCTGTGTACTCCGAGTATGAGCCATTGATTAAATTTTGATTTTCTTAAGAATCTATATGCATTGCTTTACTTCACAGGTTTAAAACTTACATGTGGTATCAGAGCACGTTTTTGGCTTCAGAGGGACGCCTTTTTTGTTGAGGGTTTGGCTCGATCTTGATAGATCAAGTTTATCTTGAGTCTGTGATAAACCTGGGTTTAGTGGGAGCTTTTGCAGTTGTGATTTGAGTGCATAAAGAGGAATGAAAAGATCTTCTAGAATCAAGATAGAGAAGTTCAACAGTAAAAAGTTTGAGCTATGGAAGTTGAAGATGGAGGACCTTCTTGTAGACAAAGAACAATGGATCGTTGTGGATCCTGGTACACAACCTACTAGTACACCATCTACTAGCACACAGGCTACTGGTACATAACCTACTAGTACACCACCTACTGGTATGTCGAAGGAAGATTGGGAGAATTTCGACATAAGAGCAAGGAGTACTATTCGACTTTGCCTAGTAGATTCGGTGTTGTTGAATGTCTCAGGAGAGTCTACAACCAAGGAACTATGGGATAAGTTGGGGAATTTGTATCAATCAAAGTCCCTGGTAAATAAGTTGTTTCTTCGAAAGAAGTTGTATCATATTAGGATGGAAGATGGAGATTTTGTGACAGAACATATATATGCCTTTAATACTCTGGTAAGTCAACTTGTCTCTGTTAATATTACTATTGTAGAAGAAGATAAGTGTATTACTTTTTTATGTTCTTTGTTAGACTCTTGGGATAATCTGGTTGTAGCAATTGGTAGTACCACTCAATCTACATTGAAGTATGAGGATGTAGTTTCATCCTTGTTATCTGAAGAGATGAGGCAGAAAAGCATGGATGGTCATAGCACAGATGCTTTATTTGTAAGAGGTCGTACCCAAGACAGGAATCCTGGTAAGCCTTCAAGGGGGAGATCTAAATCTATAGGTAGATCTAAGTCTCCAGGAAATCTTTGAGGAAATGTTGGAAGTGTGGTAAAACAATTCATTCTAAGAAAGATTGCAAGTATAAGAAGGTTGAAAAACCAAAGGGATTTGATAGTACCTCTTCCAAAGAGGCAAAAACCTCCACTGAAGAAGGAGGTGATGTTTACCTAGCATCTACAAGTACACATGCAGACCGCGATGTATGGTTGATCGACTCAGGTGCATCATACTATATGACTCCTCACAGGGAGTGGTTCTCTGAATACGAAAAATATGATGGTGGTGATGTATTCCTAGGAGATGAATCAACAACAAAAATATTGGGACGTGGAAGGGTTAATTTTTTGCTATAGTATGGAAGGATTAGAACACTCCCTGAGGTTCTGCACATTCCAAAACTTGCCAGGAGCCTAATATATGTAAGCAAGTTGGATGATGCAGGAGTGGATACTGTATTTGGAAAGAACACTTGAAAGATGGTACGAGGGGCAATGGTGTTGATGAGGGGAGTTCGGTGTGGAACTTTGTCCAAGTTGTTGGGAAGCACTTATACTAATGGGTGTAACAGTTCTATTTTCCTTGGGCAGACAAATAAAGAAGACAAGACCAATATCGTCCCTGAAAAGAAGACCATGATGTGGCATCAAAGACTGGGGCATATTGGAGAAAAGAGCCTTCGGACACTACACGGTAAAGGCATGGTTGAAGGTATGTCTAATTGCACACTCGATTTTGATTTCTGTGAACATTTCATATATGGTAAACAAAATCGAGTAAGATTCCCATCTGGTGCTACAATAGCAAAGGGGATCTTAGAGTTGATACACAGGGATGTGTTTGGACCTGCTCATGTTCCATCCCTGGGTAAATCCGTGTATTATGTTTAATTCATAGATGATTTTTCAAGGAACACATGGATTTATTTTCTTAGAAATAAATCTAAGGCATTTGATAAATTTAAAGAGTTTAAGGCTCTGGTAGAAAATCAGACAGAAACGAAAAATAAAGGTATTGAGAACAGATAATGGTGGAGAATTCTGCAGAAATGAATTTGAAGAATTCTGTAAGAAGTGTGGTATAGCAAGGCAGAAGACTACTCCATACACTCCTCAGTATAATGGAGTTGCAGAAAGGATGAACAAGACACTGATGGAAAAAGCAAGGAGCATGCTCAGCGATGTCGGGTTAGGACAAGAATTCTGGGCAGAGGCAGTGGGTACAACATGTTACCTGGTCAATCGATCACCTTCATCAGTGTTGGATGATAAAACTCCATATGAGGTATGGTCTGCAAAGAAACCCTCTCTTCAACATCTTAGAGTGTTTGGTTGTGATGCTTATGTACATGTTCCAAAAGAAAATAGGAGTAAGGTGGATAAAAAGGATGAAAAGTGTATCTTTATTGGTTATAAAGATGGTGTGAAAGGTTATAAGATTTGGAACCCAGAAACCAAGAAGACTATTTACAATCGAGATGTTGTTTTCAGAGAGGTAAAAGATGTGTCCAAACAAGAATTCCTACCAACGTAAGACTAACCTAAGAAAATAGAGCTTGAGTTGGATGATGCAAAATCTGAATCATCTGAAGAAGAGGAAGCAGAAGAAGAAGAAGAAGAACATCATACCCCAGTATTGAGGAGACCAGTGAGAGATAAAAGGCAACCAGAAAGGTATAATCCACCTGATTTCCATTCCAATTTTGCTTTATCTATTATTGATGATGATCCCAGAACTGTCAGGGAAGCAGTGAATTTAGAGGATAGTAAACTCTGGAAGAAGGCCATGGTTGAAGAAATGGATGCCTTGGATAAGAATGAGGCATGGGATATAGTTGAGTTGCCAGCT
>ML783160.1:304847-323390 GCA_009831015.1 Picea engelmannii | reverse complement strand
TCTTCTTCGAGCTTACCATTCAACTCATTTAAAGCATAAATGCTTCAAACCATCATTCATGAACTTGTACAATGGACAATTTGACAACTCGGCTCATCGGGGCTTCCGTGATAAAAGATGTCAATTATTGATGCATTCTATGAGCATGCCTCCATCTGTCGTATTTTTTCTTTCGGCTATCCTTCAGTGTCTAGAAGAGTAGTTTGGATATGGAATGTCTTCAACATTCAATTATACAAGGTGACTTCCAATAAGAACAGTTGTTCTTGAAACCGGGGCTGCCAGCGTATATCAAGATACAAGAGTTCCTAATTCCTTTACAACATAAGTAGAACTCACACAAGATCTGAATTCATCATCTTGGATCTTCATTATGCACCTGCAACTTGTTAGAGTAGTCAATTCTAACAATCTTTGCTCTTTACACATTGAGTTGACTAGATTCAATATGTTTCAAATTCCAAGATCTCATACAATATTCAATGCATATTCAT
The DNA here is from genome assembly GCA_009831015.1 of Picea engelmannii. Classification (NCBI taxonomy): domain Eukaryota; kingdom Viridiplantae; phylum Streptophyta; class Pinopsida; order Pinales; family Pinaceae; genus Picea; species Picea engelmannii. Next base: position 322,896 of record ML783160.1, on the reverse strand, counting down.
TGAATTCATAATCTCTCAAACTCACTAAACTGTAACTCACACATACTTGCACAACACGCATAAATACATATATATAAATATAAGTAGAAAAATAAATAGACCTTCTACGGCGGCTTCCAACTAATGGCAATCTGGTGTTCTACACCCAATTTATCGGCAGTAGCTGAATAGAACTGTAATACACGATCTCTCTGATTTTCTGTGGTCTTCAACATTTGTTCTTGAACATGTGGGACTTTGGGACAGTACAAAAGATCCATTTCACAACCTTTGAATACATACAAATCCTCACCGTAATCTTTGCAAATAAAAACGGAATGGCACCACAGCGATTTTCGTGCACAGCAATCTCTTCTGAGCAGTCTCCTTACGCGGTGGCTCATGCACAATCCGTGTCCCACGGATATAAGAGACATTGCAGGCAGCATCCTCCTCGAATGGAATTGTTGACTGATCGTTGTAGATAAGCCAAATCTTGGAAAAAGGGCACGATTTCCAGATTTAAATAATTCTGGACATGTATCCAGCAACTGCTCCATGGTAAATTTAAGCAAGCATCCCATCCACGTTGAGTCTCTGCTAGCGATTGAAGGAGAGCTACGGCTCAACATGCAGCTTTGTAGAGAAATGATTGAAATCAACATATTACAAATAAACCATATAAATAATTGCACTCTTCAAAACACACTCAAGCAAACGTTTACGCAACGATTTATTCAACACCGAAATGCACTCACAACATATACTCTATTAATTAGCTTTCTTTCCTCTCACATTTTTCTAGCTGTCCCGTGAGGGATTTAAGCCAGTTCAAGCTCTAATACCATGACAGAATTTAAGAGAGCATCCATAACACGAAAATTACACACAAAATAATATTGTATTACTCTATCAAATCCCAAGATACAATAGGTATATGTAGCTGGAGTTAGATCCAACCAATTCCAAACATAGGTATGTTGGTTGAGATAATATCTCAACAGCTCCTACAAAATCTCAAACCAACTATAAACTTAGAACACAACATTAATGGAAGCATTATCTTCCAACATTTTTAATGATGAAAACCTATGCATTAGGGTTAATATGGTTTGTGCCATGGAAGAGCTATTTGGTTATCAAAATAGATCTTTAGTGTTTAGCACAAGGTTTTTAAAATTAATGTTTTACAACACTATCTACAGCCTCCAACATCACATGTGTACAAGGGATACGAGTGGATTATTCATTAAATAATTTTTCCCAATTTTGCTTGACCATATGTTGCATAGTGACAAATTGTTGAATGTTTTTATCAGTGTTTCTTTATCAATTTATAATTTGATTTTATTATGGAAATTTGTAAATCTATATGAAATTTTATCAATATTTCATTATCGATTTACAATTTTAATATTATAAAAATATGTAAAGCCATATGAAATTTGAAATTTAAGAAAAAAAAATTCATGAATATAAATGCAAGTTGTTGGTTTTATCATGAAAATATGTAAAATTATATGAAATTTTATCAATGTTTATTATCGATTTATAATTTTATTTTATTATAAAAATATGTAAAGCCATATGAAATTTAAGAGAGAAAATATTTCATAATGGATATGAATGAAAGTTAGAGAATCTATTGTGTGCAAAAAAATACTTTCCATTGTAGACCAAACCCCACTTACATCACTTACTTTACCCATTGCAAGTAGAAGCTGAGAATTGAGCAAGTAGTGAATCTTACATGACTTTTTGGTTATCAGTTTCTTGGCATGTCCAAGTGATATAGTGCAACAAATGGTTGTATATTTACACAATGAAAACTCATAACATGAAAGTATAGTTAGGTGTTTTTAAACTTTAAGTAATAAATTAAATTTTATTAGAAATGGAAGTTTAATTTTAAAAAAAAATTAGAAAAATTATTATTATTATTATTATTATTATCTCTTAAAATATCTTCCCTCTTCATCATTTGTGTCTTAAAAAAATCTTTTGTATAAAAAAAACTAATGATAAAAGCAAAGATCTTAGATGGAAGATATTGATCACTAATTAAAATCCATTTCATATATTTGACATCTTTGAGTGCACTCATAAATTAATTGGGAAATATATGCTACCAAGAAATTAAAAAATAATAGATGTCTATTTTCATATACTTGATAAGTTACCATATTCATGTATGAGAAAAAAAAATGGGGCATAAAAGGAGGTGGTTCATTTAAAAAATCTACCCCTTTTAAGTTAAAAAAACTCAATCATTTAAAATTGATTAGTTAAACTTAACTTATATAATGTTTATATATTCACATAAAAATTAGTTTTCTGTAAAACAAATTAATGAAAATCTAAAAACTTATATTAAACATTATCTCATTTTCCACTAATAAAACAATATGGACAGCATCCCTTACTGTGACATCTTTATGAACAGAATTTCTTGTATGTATTCTATATTTGGATTTATCAAATTTCATCTTCGTGTAATCCTTCGAGAACATGAAGTTGGAATCGCTAGTAATCGCGGATCAGCATGCCACGGTGAATATGTACCCGGGCACTGTACACACCGCCCGTCACACCTTGGGAGTTGATTTCGCCCGAAGCATCAGACCAATGATCACCCTATCTATATATGTTCCACTAGTGTGGCCCACGGAGGTTGGGGTGGTCTTATTGGCGCATACCACGGTGGGGTCTTCCACTGGGGTGAAGTCGTAACAAGGTAGCCGTAGGGGAACCTGCGGCTGGATCGAATCCCTCTTTTTCTTTACTAACAAGGTAGCCATAGGGGAACCTGCGGCTGGATCGAATCAATCGTTCCCTTACCGGTTGGGAAGGCCCCGAGGAAAATCCTCATGCCTTCTTGTGATTTTGCATGTTTTTCCTTTTTTTTTTCTTTGGATACCAACATCAAATCTGAACTTTGAACCCTGAAGCTAAGATTATTTCTGGATTATTCTTCTTGCAAAAGAACACATATCAATTCATCAAAATTGATAATAAACATTTATATTCATCTAACATACCATTCAAAGTTACAATTACTAGATAGATCTGTGCTTGAAATCAATCTTGCTGCCATTATCACCAAGTTTATCTCTGTAATTACTCATATTTTCAGGTTCCTCCATTTTTAATTTAGATTAATTTGTTTTTTAAAATAAAAATTAATTTGTTTTTTAAAAAACAACATGATTTGTATTTGTAGTTCATACAAACCTTTAAACGGGTTTCAAGTTTCCTTAATGTATCACATTGGGGCTGCAGATTTCGCTTCTTAAATAAGAATCCGCTAATGGATTCTCCATCTTATGAACTTAACACAATTGTGAATTCAACTCTAAATTTTTGTGAACAAAAATTATCTTCGTTGCTGGCTGCTCTCCCTTCTACAGGCTCCTCCAGAAATGTATTAGCTGGCACCTTCACTCTTCTACAGACTCCTCCACGCGCAGGTTCGATGGGCTGCAGCTTCGCTCTGCTATGGGCTCCTCCACGTGCTGGTTTGACAGCAGAGAGTCCTTTTCCAGTGGCGGCTTATCTAACTCAAAACAACGTCCTCACTGGATGGATGCCAAGGGCGTATCACCTTTTTCGGCAATTATCAAGGACTTAGAAATAGAGAGGAAAGCCATGGTACAAGATTCACATACAAAGAATAGTTTGTATTTTTTTAATAGACAAATGGAGGTTACATATATGGCATGCATATTACTCACTCCTAGCAATCTAGATCTTAAGAAAGTGGATTTGATTAGCTAAAAATAGTTAACCTAGAAACTCACAGTTACAACATCTGTAAGCATTATCTCATAGTTGACCTAGAAACTCACACTTACAACAATTGTAAGCATTATCTCTAACACCCTCCCTTAATGCTTACATTACAAATATCACAATCACAAATTACAAAACATAATAAAAGGTTACAACACAAATTTTGTCATGTCTGTGTCTCACTGGTCCACAGTTGCACCCATCTCTGAATTTCATAGACATGCTCTTTCTCTCCATCATCTTCGAGCTACCACTTCATACAGCACAAATACAACCGCTTCCAACCATCTCCATCTTTGAAATGTCTATAGGATTTCTAAACAACCCAGAAGAATAGTCTGGATACTAAAACAATCAGTGATCGATCTTACAAAATGACCTTTTAACACACACTCGCAAACACAATGATAACCCATAACTGATTATCTTGAAGCACCGAAGTACAACAAAACCTTCCAACATTTAACAAAATTGTAGACATACTCAAACTAGTTATGTTCTTGTAACACCGAAGAACTCAAGAACTACAAACTTGAATTACATCACTATGTTCTATATTTAATTCTTTAATTCTCACAAATCTGCACACTCAAATAAAAAACAAATATTTAACACAACAACAAACCCAATCTGATGTAAAATAGGTGCCCTCCTCATCCAAATAGAGCTTTCATCACAACATCAAACCACAATTTACATCATTTTCAAATAATAAAAAAATAAGAAGTATGACCACATCGTTGACTTAAACTTCATTTATAATGCGTGCCATGCATTCTATAATTAAATTTAATAACCATGCAACGAATTTCCTTCTAAGGCGGCAACGCATTCTTCCCACAACGATCCACGCATTCTTTCCACGGCTCCTTCACGCGGATTCAGCTCTTTCACGCAGATTCCTCCCTCGGCTCCTTCACACAGTCAGCGTTCTTTAAATCTGTTTCACGGCAGCGATCTCCTCTTTTTTAATTTAAACATAGTATCTGCTCCTTTCTTCAGACGTCGGATGTTTTTTTCTTTTCACAGTGAATGCAACAGATGGCCTCCTCCTCTCGGCAATGATATTCGACGTGGGCTCGATTTCTGGCAGTGATTTTCTCTAAATCTGGCAGCGATTTTCTCTCTTGTAAACAACGGTTGCTTCTCAGCATGCAGATCTGCTCCTGAATGATTTAACAGATATTGTCATCGGATGTAGCGCACGGCTATTTCTCCAACCATTTAGTCAACGTACATTTGGGCAGCGATATTTCAAAAAAAAACACAGAGAAAAAATTAAGAAACACGCTATTTAAGTACAAATCGTTTCCCAAACTATTTCATCTTCTTGGGTATTCCAATGAAGGATTAAGCCCATCCAAGCTCTGATATCAACTTAGAAATCAAGAGGGAAGCCATTGCATAAGATTCACACACAAAGAATAGTTTGTATTTTCTTAATAGACAAATAGAGGTTACATATATAGCATAGCATGCAGATCACTAACTCCTAACCGTCTAGATCCTAAAAAAGTAAATTTAATTAGCTAAAAATAATTAACCTAAAAACTCATAATTAATTACAATAACTGTAAACATTATCTCATAATTAACCTAGAAACTCACAGTGCCCTCATTATAGATGTAATTACGTATATAATACATTGACTTTGGTCGCTCACCGATGGGTGAGCGACTTCGTTCATCGCCTTCCTACCTCAGGCGAGTCACTTAACAGAGTATCGAATATGGAAGAACCGCACGCACTCACAAGTACGGAACCTTGAATTCTTAGCCGATCTAAACCAATGTATAAGGCAACGAGGGCACGGTCTTGGGACAGGAGGAATGATCCACTTTCTGGCATGACCTTTGTGATGATTACAATGCCATAGCCATTGAATATAACCAATGTTTTTACTCATGGATTACCCAGCGATATCCTCCACGCGGCACTGCTCTCCTCAGCGCAGGCAAATCATGATCGGCCCTCTCTGGCTCACGCTTCTCTGGACAGATTACGCCCTGTCTGGCAAGTTTATGCCCGATATCCAATAACTTTTTTAAATGCAGCGCTGCTCCTTTGATTTGTGGTAATGGTTGCCAATATTTAGATCTGTCAGGTCTGAAATACGTTCTGTAAACTCATCTGGAAACAACCAGAAATGACAAAAATACCTCAGAGCTTAGGTACAGCAGGAATTTCCTTCCAGTGAACTCTTAATTCAGCCAAATGGTTGATGTCTTGTGTTGGCGGCTTCTTTCTTGAACCAGATATCTAATTCAAAGATCAGCTCGTTTCCATGCAGCGGTTGTTACGTCTTATCCCTGGGCAGCTACTCTCATTTTACATGACAGATCATACAGTGTAGACTGGTGGCTGGATGGCTTAAACGACGACGAATCCGGATTATACACGCCCTGATACCTCAATCTTACACAGCAATGAAACACTAACACAGCAATCAATCTCACATGAAACCATTAACACAGCAATCAATCTCACATGAAGAGATGAGATGAATTGTCTCATTCACACTCTTTGATTATTTGCTTGAAATCAAATTTCAAGCACATTATAGAAGAATTCTGGTTTAACAGATTCCTAAACTAGTGGATGTGAATTCCTGAATTATTTAAGAAATTGACACCTAATAGACAACTATACAGTTCGCATTCTTAATTTATTTCGATTTCCTTGTCTTCCTTCCTTTTCAAATCCATGGAAATTGTGTTTTTAATCTTCAACGGGAAGGCAGGCCGCTACTGGGTACTACCCATCAGCGAAATATCGAACCCCAGAATTGTACTTCTCGAACAAAAGGAAACTGACGAAGCTTGTACCACGCAGAGCAAGCACCATTTCAGAAGTATGTGATTTCAATGTTAGGGGCATGCAACTATCAAGCTTGTGAATCACATTACCCACCTTAAGAAAACCAAAAAGAAAGAATTACAAAGAACCTTAATTTAATGACCAAATCCAAATGAAACATTAGAAATTTTTTTCTAGTTAATTTAATTTAATGACAATGAATCTAAATGTCTTCTAGACAATAAACCCAAATGAAGCCCTAGATTTATCTTCCTCTAATAATTTGATGACAAAGAACCCACATATAACCCTAGAATTTTCTTCTTATGGTTTAAAATTGTGAAAAAATCTGGGGTTTCCACGAATTGTATAACAAAATCGTTCTGCTCCGAAGGCACAGCCCTGGTCACCGGATCCTCGACGTTACCTATACACGGGTGCTTATCATGTAGGGGCTGAATGCCGCACAGACGTGGCACAGGAACCGGACTCACCTTGAAAAACATAAAAATAAAATTTATTTGAAATGATATGGTTGCAAGTGAGTTATCTCGAATGGCCCTGTTCTTGCCCGTTTCTCTGACAGAAACAAACCGCTTCTCGGCCTTGCACACCTCCATTTTACTGCCATCCTACGATAAATTTTCTGAATAAACCAAAATTGACCTAGACTGCTTACCACAGGCAAAAGCATTCTGATTCAACACAGGCTTCTCAAACCGTTATCGCTGATCAATTTGGTGCCGAGAACCTTAAAAGGCCTATTATTGTCAGAGGATTCTAGCCTGGCAGTTACCTGGCAACTGGTAATCCCTTCGATGGCATTCGATCTCTAACCCGCGCCACTCGAATTAGTGTTTGAATTCAAGTTCAAATCCACACAATGTATATCAAAATCATTCTGAAGGCACAAACCTGGCCACCTCAAGGTTACCCATACAGGAGTGCCTGCCAGGCAGGGAAGGACCGCCCCCCATATGTGGCACAAAAACCTGACTCGCCTTGGCAAACAAAATAATTAAATTTATTTAATAAATAAAAATGTTCACATAAATTAATTTTCTCAAAATGAAATGTTTGTCTGAAATTCCACCAAAAATTGTTGAATTTTGTAAAATATTAGTGTTTCAAAGATTTTTCAGCATGCTAATCCATTTTTACATTTAAAAATAAATTTTCAATAACAAAAAATAAAATAATAATTTAATGAAGATTTATATAATTAGATTTGCTAAAATAACTAAAACCTAAAACAATTACTTTTATTTATAGTTATAACATCGTGGCATTTGCCATGATCTAGCAGGTTTGCAGAATCACGGCTCACGATAAAGTCAAACAAAACAAGTGCACGCTGGATACCCCTAACGTAACTTGATATTGCGTTCGGGTCGTCGAAGGGGCAGAGAAGTCAACTTTACACTTTTCCGCTGGCCCCTTTTACACAGACAGATGGCAACCGAACAATCGATAATTAGTAAATCGTTTTTCAAACGAGAAAGGGCGGTGGAGTTGGAGAATCTAGTTGGAAGTTGGGTGAACAGATTACTAGCCCCAGTGCTCAGAGTATCTTTCTTCTTATCGCCATGCACCTTCTTGCGGTTATTCCCTCTCCACCCCTAAGCCCTCGCCTTTATAAACAAACCCTCCCACCTTCTGTTGTCAAACACTCACCACGAATTTCACGCTTCTTATTCTTCTTTCTTTCTGTATGTCTGTATAGACCTCTATCTAATAAATTGTGTACTTATTTTTTTAACTTTGCCTCACTTTCTGGGATTAAATTGATTCCGTTGATATAATGGCGAACGTCCTGGCATTGGCACTAGTACTCATCGTCATAGCAGCGGGGGGTAATGCGGGCATGGCGAGAGCTCAGTCGCCATCTCCTCCTAATTCTTCTTCGTCGTCGTGTAGTGCTTCTCTGGTGAGTTTGGCGCCGTGCCTCGCCTTCTTGCAGGGAGGACAGAACAGTAGTCCAGCACAGGGCTGCTGCACTGCCCTTGCTTCCGTTGTCAACACCAACGCCCCCTGTCTTTGCCAGCTATTTACCACCACAAACAATTCACTGGGAATTCCTATCAACCGAACTCGGGCTCTTGCTCTGCCAGGCGCCTGCAAAATTAGTACTCCGCCTCTCAGCCAATGCAAGTCACAAACTGGTAATCACCTCATCATCTTCAGAATGTTTAATTATAACATTAGAAAAGCGGATTGTAAATTTTTTATTGCTTTTCAAACGAAGAGGAAGAGAATTAATTTTAAGTTTAATTTGTTTTTGGTTGGTGGTTTCAGTTTCGAGCGCCCCTTCTGCGGCCCCTTCGTCTCCAACCAGTGGTGGAGGAAGTGGAACACTTTCTCCGCCCACCAAGGAGGGGCCAACTGCCTCTGCCAACGCAGGATCGATGATGGGTGTGAACATGTTGATTCGTGTGGTGGGAATAATGGTTTTATTAACATTTATTATTTCGGCAAGCGGCATATAGAGCAGAGATGAAAACCGTCTTATGAATAGTTACGTATGAGAGAGGTATCTGGTTGGATATTGTATTCGTACCTGGCTGTGTCGCTGTGCGGGATTGTATATACGACAGTATTTGTATAGTCCGTTATACATTTATTTGTATATACGACAGAATTTGTAATCCGACAGTGGATCCTCTCATTCATTTATTCTATTTCTTGTGGATTTCRGAGATGTCTTAAACACAGGTGTACTCGCTTTTCTGTACCAATCAAGTATTTAATAATAATTTTCCCMTCTGCTGTGTTAATAAGATTGGATTTATTTTATTAAAAAAAATCTACAACTATGTTTTTCCACTTACCAATTCTTCTAAACATTCTGTATAATAATGGGTTAGTGCTCAAATTCGTTAGGTTATATCCTAATTGGTTAGGAGTAAAATTCGTTTGACTTTTTGAAATATTTGGAATAGTTTTTGATTTATAGAATTTGAAATTTTTAATATTTAATTAGTTAAAATTAAATATTTCAGTATTTTTATTTAGTTTTTTCAATAATTAAAAAATCAAATAAATATATATAAATAGATATTTATCAGAATTAAAAAATTAAATAAAAATATAAAAAATCTATAAAAATACCATTTAGTATCTACATGTATTCACATTAATTTGGTTAATTATTTTATTGTCTTGGTTTAGATGGCGGATGCTCACTAATCCACTAATCTAAAGATTAATACCCTAATCCCTACAAAACCGCAATAAAATTACAATGACATGAACGGGAACTATGTCTCATTAAACTACAACTAATTCACACATTATACATGCTAGAGCCAACGCCTACATTATGAATGCACAATGTATATGCAAAAGTAAATCTTATAATGCATTCCCAATGCATTTTTGTGGTCAAATCCACGACGAGGACACCCAATAAAGTGAGGTTGCAAAGGTTCTCAAATGCCATAGAGTAGTTGACATCTTCATGGAAGGATGCAGGGGAGTGCTTCACAAAATAAAATAATGAGTAACTATTACACGAGTTTTAACATTATGTAACAACATCTCAATAAAGTGAGGTTGCAAAGGTTCTCAAATGCCATAGAGTAGTTGACATCTTCATGGAAGGATGCAGGGGAGTGCTTCACAAAATAAAATAATGAGTAACTATTACACGAGTTTTAACATTATGTAACAACATCTGTAAGCTATAGTCAAGTGTTTCAGTAGCATGTTTCAGCAGTGCCTATAAGCTACAAGTAGGGGTTTCAACAAATAATAATAAATTATTACAACAAAAGAACTTAAGTATAATCACTCCTGCACATTACACAAAGATCAATACTTGGTTCTACAACAACCTTTTCAACAGAGTGTTGGTTCTACAACAACCTTTTCAACAGAGTGTAAAATAACTTTTACAACAAAACAGAGTTATAACAGAAATAGGGGAATTATAACAACAGATTAAAAACTTAGATTAAAACATTGCACAACATAAGGATTTGACTGAAGTTTTCAAACAATAAACAAAGTATGCATGCTACAGCAAAATAAATTACTCTATAACAAATTTGAAAATTATCATGAGTTTACAAACTCAGATACAAACATAAACAAAGTATAAAATCCCCACATAACACTCTAAAAAAACACTATCAATTTCTATTTATTCTCTATCTCTTTGTGTGTATCTGTGCATCTATAAAATCTAAATTACATGAATGTATATATACTGATTCAATAAGTTTGTTAGCTTGCCTCTTCGCTATACCTAAGTCAAATTTGGCTTTTCCAAAAACATTAACAACTCATTGCCCCATTGAAATTCGATCATCCATAATTGAAACAGTGTGGAGGTGATTATTAATGAATAAGGCAGTTAAAGCGGTGGCAATTAATTTATGGGCGGTTGTATCTCTTCAAAATTTGATCGACTAAGATAAATCATCTTTTTGGCAGTGGAATGATTAATTTCTGACATTCTCCCCCTTAATCATTTCACCCAAAAACAAACTCTGCTTTATTACAGTTTACAAACCCCAATGTTCTTTCTGTGTATTTCAAATAATTCCTTGGGCAAGGGCTTTGTAAACATGTCTGTAAACTGATCTTCAGAGTTGCAAAACTCTACAAAAATTTCATCATTGTTTATCATCTCTCGAATAAAATGATATTTTTTATCAATATGCTTAGTTTTCTTGTCGAAAACATGATTACGTGACAGTGCAATGGTTGATTTATTGTCATGGAAAATCTGATTTGGTTCTTGTTGTTCATGCAACAACTCAGTCACAATCCTTATCATCCACACAGTCTGACATGCAGTTGTTGTTGTTGCAACATACTCTGCCTCAGCAGATGATAAAGTCACAATGGGTTGCTTCTTTGAAGCCCAAGCTACAGCTCTTGATCCAAAGTTGAACACATACCCTAGTGTGCTCTTCCCGTCATCTACACTACCTGCAAAATCACTATCAGTATATCCAATTAACTTAAAATATGAATCTGATGTGTACATGACACCATAATTAGTTGTTCCAACAACATAACTTAGGATCATTTTTCCTTCGTGCCAATGGGTTATCTTTGGAGTCTCCATAAATCTAGAAATCAAACTTACAACAAACATAATATCAGGTCTTGTTGTTGTCAAATACTTAAGACTTCCAACCAGTCTTTTATACAGAGTCAAATCAACACATGACCCCTCATCCTTCTTACTGAGTTTTGTTCCAACTGCAATTGGTGTTACAATTGGTTTACAATTCACCATCCTGAACCTTTTCAATATGTTTTTTTCATACTTAGTTTGACAAATAAAAATACCATCCTCAAATTGATTTACTTCAATGCTTAGAAAATACTTTATCATCCCTAAATCAATCATTTCAAACTCAGTTTTCATGGCTATCTTAAACTCATCTACTGAAATATTTCTGGTGAAAATCAAATCAACAACATACAAGCATACAATCAAGAGTTTACCTTCCTCATTTACCTTTGTATACAGAGTTGGCTCACTTGGACTCCTATTAAATCCTTCACTATTCAAGTATTCATCAATTTTGTTGTACCATACTTTGGGTGCTTGTTTCAATCCATACAACGTTTTCTTTAACCTGTAGACCTTACCTTCTTTTCCATCAATCTCGTATCCTGGAGGTTGTTTCACATAAACCTCTTCTTCTAGAAAACCATTTAAAAATGCAGATTTTACATCTATCTAATACATGCACCATTTATTGTGAGGAGCAATGGCTAACACGATTCTCACTGTATCAAGTCTGGTTACAAGTGCAAAAGTTTCATTATAATCAATACTGGGTTGTTGAATGAACCCCTGAGCTACAAGCCTTGCCTTGTGCTTCTCAACTTCACCTTCAACATTTACCCTAGTCTTGTAAATCCATTTATTATTATCTTCAGGAAAATCTACAAGTTCCCAAGTATTATTCCTTTCTATGGCATCAATTTCTTCATTCATGGCTTCTACCCAAACTTCTTTCTTAACAACATCATCAAAATTTACAGGATCATATGCAATTAATGCAAAATTTGAAACTTGATCTACTTCATCATTTTGGTCATACAATTCTCTTAAACTTCTAGTCTTTTGACCTCTAAATTTGTTTCTTAATGAAGCTAAAGTAGAATTTGATTCATTGCTTACATCTAATCTTGTTTGTTGTCCACCATGACCTGATGGCTCACCACGCTCATATGTTCTGGGCGTTCTTAGTTGTGATGGGATGACTCATGGTGATTGTCTTATAGGAGTTATTTTTGCAGGTGTATGTGACTGTGGAATCAACTTTCCACCTTGTATAGTCTGCTCATCTCCATCATCATCTTCATGAGATATTTCAGCTCCCCCTGAAATAATTTTGTCAATGCTACCATCCCAAGCCTCTTCTTCTTTGAACTCAAGATCTCTGTTGATAACATACTTCTTGGTGATGGGATTATAGAGTCTATATGCCTTAGACTCTTCAATGTATCCAACAAATACACATTTCTCACTTCTTTCAACCAACTTTATCCTCATGTGTTCAGGTACATGTGCATAAGCAACACACCTGAAAATCCTCAAATGAGATACGTTATTATTCTTACCACTCCAAACTTCCTGGGGAACTTGGTTCTTTACACTCTTAGTTGGACTTATGTTCATAATATATATTGAACAAACAATTGCATCACCCAAATATTCATTTGGAATATTCTTCTTCTTCAACATACTTCGAGCCATATTCATAATGGTTCGATTCTTTCTTTCAACTACTCCATTATGTTGTGGAGTATAACGAGTAGTAAATTGTCTCTTGATTCCATGATACTAACAAAACTCCATGAAATCAGTTAGCATATAATCACCTCCTATGTCTGATCTCAAGACTTTAATATATTTTCCACTCTCCTTTTCAACCATTTTAAAACTCTTAAATATATCAAAATCTTCAGACTTATGCTTCAGTAAATAAACCCAAGTTTTTCGACTGAAATCATCTATAAAATTCATAAAATAGACATTACCAGTCAATGAATATGTTTGCATCGGTCGACATTAATCTGTGTGAACAAGTTCTAGTGGAGATTTAGCCATGTATGAAACTCCAAAAATAAATGTATCCATGTGATGCTTTGCAAGTATGCAGCTCTCACACGAGCTTGTTGGTTGTTGAATACTAGGCAACCCCTTCACCATTTTCTTCTTCTGCAATAAATCTAGACCTCCAAAATGTAAATGGCCATATCTCAAATGCCATAACCATGAATCATCCAAACCTTTAGCTTTATAATCATTCAAAGAGTCAGTCAAATCATTTCTCATAATAAGTGGAAACATTTTATTCTTTGTCATCTCTACTCTGGCAATCAACTGCTTACTTGGATACTTATCATAAATTGTACATACCTTGTTCTTGAAAAACACTCTGTACTTTTTCTCTATCAGTTGTCCAACACTTAACAGATTGCATTCCATACCAGGTACATAATAAACATCATATATTTTTCTTCTTTCATCATTCTTAGCATAAACATGAATCACACCTTTACCATTAAATCTTACCTTACAGTCATTACCCAACTTTACTTAAGACTAAATATTGGTATCTAAACTGGAAAACGAGCTTTTATTTCCAATCATGTGATTGCTACATTTGTTTTCCAAAAACCAAACATTATTTGAACTTTCCTGGGTGACAATACAAGTCAAAAACACAGGTTTCTGGTCATCCTCTGACTCCTTTGTCATGTGATCAGACTACTTTCCAACATTTGCTTGCTTCTTCCAACACTTGTTAGCATAATTTCCAAATTTATTACAATAATAACATTGTACCTTAGATTTATCATACCTTGTATTTCCTTGTTGCCAAGATCTGCTGGTACTACCCCTTAAACTAGGAGGATTCTGCTAAGTTTTCTCCTTAGATTCTGAATCATTTTTGTTGTCTCTTTGACCTGAAAATCGGTCTCTTCTTCCTCGACTACTATACCTTCCTCTGCTTCTGCCTCTAGTAACATGCAATTGATATTTGAAGGCATTATCTAACGGATTATCATATCTATACATCCTGGATTCATGAGAAATTAGAAAGCCATTTAATTCATCAATATGCATAATACTAATATCTTTAAATTCTTCTATGGGTACAACTATGGATTCAAACTTCTTTGGAAAATATATGAGAACTTTCTCAATTACTCTCTTGTCTGAGAGGTCTTCACCATACTGCCTTAGCTGATTCACAACATTCATTACTAGATTCATGAAACTATCAACTGACTCACTATCCTTCATCTTCATATTTTCAAAGTGCCTTCTCAAATTCTAAACTTTGACAGTCTTCAGCTTGGATACACCTTGATAGCTAGTTTCAAGAGTGTCCCAATATTGATTTGAAGAAACTGAACTTGAAACCTTCGGAAATATGCTTTCAGTTAGGCCTTGTTGAATAAGACCGAGGGCTTTGTTGTCTTTCTTTTTGTTCTCCTTTAACAAAATCTATTCATCATTTGTCAGAGCCATTTCTGTTGCTTCGTCAACAAGCTCTAGATAACCAACAATAACAAACTACCAAAGATCTTGAGAATGAAGAATTGTTCTCATTATGATAAACCAAGAATCATAATTTCTTTCATTCAAAACAAGAATCTACGACTGATCCAAATTATATTTGTAGCCATTTCAAATCAGATTCTAAATCATTGTATTTAGATACAACGGGGAACTAGAAATATTACTAGCTCTGATACCACAATGAAGGATGCAGGGGAGTGCTTCACAAAACAATGAACAACTATTACACGAGTTTCAACACTGTGTAACAACACCTGTAAGCTACCAAAGTGTTTTAGCAGCATGTTTCAACAACGTATGTAAGCTACATGCAGGTGTTTCAACAACGTGTTTCAACAAATAATAAAAAAATATTACAGCAAAAGAATTTAAGTAAAATCACTCATGCATATTACACAAAGAACCATACTTTGTTCTACAACAACATTTTCAACAGGTGTTTCAGCAGAGTGTAAAATAACCTTGACAACAAAACAAAGTTATAACAAAAATAGGGGAATTATACTAGTAGACTAAAAACTTAGATTCCAACAGTAAAATAACTTCATTGAATCCTTCCCTATAACAATAAATCCACCCAGTACTTCTGTACTAAAAACTTAATAAAATTCTTCAGAAAAACATTGCACATCATAAGGATTTAACTCAACTTTTCAAACAGTAAACAGAGTATGCATGCTACAGAAAAATAAATTACTCTGTAAAAAATATGAACATTATCATGCATTTACAAACTCAGATGCAAACAGAAACAAAGTATAAAATCCCCTGATAACACTTTCAAAAAACACTGTCAATTTTTTTTTCTTCTTTATCTCTCTGTGTCTATATGTGCATCTATAAAATATGAATTACATGGATGTATATATACTAATTCAATAAGTCGGTTAGCTTTCCCCTTCGCTATACCTAAGTCAAATTTGGATTTTCCAAAAACATTAATAGCTTATTGCCCCTTTGAAATTCGATCAACCAGAAATAAAATGGTGTGGCGGTGATGATTAATGAATAAGGCGGTTAAGGTGGTGGAAATTAATTTATGGGCAGTAGTATCTCTTCAAAATTCGATCGGCTGAGCTAAGTCATCTTTTTGGCGGTGGAATGATTAATTTCTGACATCCATCATCATATGCCAATCTCAATCCTATAGAGATTGATGTTGGCTTAGGAAGGCATGAGTTTAGAGAAAATGATTGACAAGAATTTGAGTTGCCTCGATTTCCTTCATCCTCTTCTTTGGAAGTTGGTAAAGGTTGGGAGTAGGGTTATTAGAAGCAAACGGAACTGAATCGATATCATAACATTATGTCGAACTCCAATTCCAAAAAATTTAATCCTAATGC
The DNA here is from genome assembly GCA_009831015.1 of Picea engelmannii. Lineage (NCBI taxonomy): Eukaryota > Viridiplantae > Streptophyta > Pinopsida > Pinales > Pinaceae > Picea > Picea engelmannii. The sequence continues at coordinate 306,428 of ML783160.1, read as the reverse complement.
ATATAAACTAATAAAATAGTTGCACAGTACCTGAAGTTCTAGTCACAGAGATTGAATGAATTCTCCCATTTTCTATTGGATAAACACTATCAATAAAAGGAACTTTCCATCTGTGGATGGTTATGATATTTGACATAATGTCCATATATATAAAATCTTCATTGTCATGGCAGATGACACCACATCGATAGATAATCTTGAATGGTATTTTTTAATTACCTTGGCAGTCCATGCTACAATTTCTAATCCATTGATTTCTAATCTCCCATGGGTATGTCTTCAAGAGAAAATATTCTAATTCCTTACATCAAGAGAACACATCAATAAATGACATGAGAACATCAATTCCATACATTTTTTCTAATTCACCGATGCTATGGAGATGTAAAGTATTTTGAATATTTGGACACCAATAAATCTTGTCCAGACAAAGTAAAGAACTTAGTTCATTGTAGAGAAATGCTAAGTAAATTTACTCCTTTCAAAGAAAAATTGTATATAAATTCTTACATATTCACACCCTTCACTTTCAAATTTTGACCAAAAGGAAAATCTGAATTGGGAGGGGCCAGAGTGCTAAACATGGGATTAAAATCCACACAAGTTGAAGTTTATGCAAAAGTTGTAGAAGACATGGGTCAAATTCCCTTGCTAGGAAGAAGGTTTCATAGGGTTCCATATTTGGAGAATTTCTATTTTTGTTCCTAGAGATGCTAGGTTGGCATTATTTGCAATTCCAGAGAACACTGACATGCCTCCTAGAGGTGTGGGACACGCATGGAAAATGCAGGGATATTTTCTTCTCGCTTTGTAGGTTGAGGTTGTTTCCTCTTGGGCTATGCACAAAACGAACAAGGAGAAGCATGCATAATCAAAGTTAAGAACCAATAAACCTAAGAAAGAGTTAATAGCTTGGAAAAGAAGAAAGGAAAAGAGGCGAAGGATGTGTATCGGTTACATCCAAAATGAGAACAATCATTCCAGTCGACATATAACAGATGTTTCTGCCAGATACAGTGGACACTTGCAAGATGGAAGCATATGTTTTTTCAAAGTGTCACCCTTGAAACACCAACAAGGACTAAAATGGTTTAATCATTGAATAAGAAATAACCTTTAATTGTTTATTAATACATGTGGAATAACCTTTAATTCTTTATTAATACACACGAGAAAAGTAGATTATAATCTATTTCAATGTGTACGGGTGGGTGCAAGCTAATGATGGTCTCTCATGACGGGTTAGTCGCAATGGAAACATGGAAAAACAACAATCTATTAACTTTGAGGGATTAGTCAAGGTACTTTTACAATGAATTTAAATATGGTGTAAAAAGATGAAATGTAGGAAATTGAACTAACTTTCTGAATACACAATTTTTAATTATAGAATTTGTGAATAACTATGTGAAATTTGAGTTTTTCTAACATTGGTATGGTATTTTTCAAGCAAATATAATGTATATGTCTTCATTAGTGCAGTTGTTGAGTACCTTAATGATGGAATTTCCTTAAAACAAATTGTACAAATGTAGAGAACCCATTGTTCTAGTGCGGAGTATTTTTTCAAATTTATAATAT
>ML783160.1:269197-281234 GCA_009831015.1 Picea engelmannii | reverse complement strand
AGTCTTTTTGTGACCTGGAAGTGGAACCATGTGATCACGTTTTAAACTTTAGCCATCGCATTATATCCTCTTTCATGAGATCTTCTTTATCCACAACCATGCAAGAGAGAAAATCAATGCTATCCCTTTGGCATTCCCTTTGTGGTATCATTATGTCTTGGTTTTCGGTTGTTGGTAATGGTGGCCAAGAATACACTACTTGATCAAAGAGCCAATGCACAAAGTTTCAAGGGTTGTAGGAGAAAATAAGTGCGAATTGGGTGTCATAGGGGCTTTATTCAAACTTTGAAATATTTTTAAACCATAAAAACTCATAAAAATGACATTCTTGCAATCAACACCTTTGCACTTGTAGGCTTAGTTCAACTCTTTGGTGATCCAAGAGTGATATAACCCATGGTGATAGTATTTGTTCAAACTCAAATGAGGAGGTGACATCAACCTTATAAAAAGAAAAACACATAATGCTAAGCAAAGAGGAGATGACATAAAGCGACATGACCTAACACACAATGAACAAGAAAGAGTAACTAAGATCTAAGTTGATGGATGAATAGGCTGGTTTGAGGAGTAGGAGGCATACCATAACCATAGAGAAGAAAAGATTGCATGGTAGCTGGGAGATGCAAGGCTCGAAATCTTGTCCGAAGAAGAAAGAAAGAAGATATTGGTAGATGATCGAATACATTTGTTGTTGCTGGCTGAAATGGTAAGAGTGGTAAATTTTGCAACATTTTCTTTTTAAGATATTAAAGGAACACAAGAAGGATGAAATTGGAAGATTATAATTAGTTATATGGAGTGTGTTTTATTGAAGATGGAAGTGCTTTATTGAAAAATTGGTGAGTGAAATAAAATTGGTTCATTATTCTTTTTATAAAATAAATCCAATTAAGAAAAAGTGTTTATACATACTCCAAAGGTAAAAATATATAACATATCCAATCCAACTTCCAACTTTATTGAAGACATCTCCCAAATCCACTGGAAATAAAATACGATAGGCACTGGGATTACAAATCCACTCAGAATAAATGAATGAATGGAATATACTATGCGTTCTTAATGAATGAATGGAATATACTATACATGCTTGTATGACATATAGCCTATTTGTTACGCTAAAAGGTCTATACCTATTGATAATGGGCACAATTAATCATCTTTTAATTTAAAATTTTAATTTGATGGTTAACAATTGAAAATGCTGGCATATTCTTAGTGGTCCTCCCAAATCAATGAATGTGATTTACTCTTTATAACTTCCTCTTATTTTTTAATGCATCAGTTAACCTATTTACTTTTTAACATTTACCTAATCATATTAAGAAATTACTGTAGCACTATATGATTGCCAAGTTTAAATGATTAACCTTTGAGATTACCACGTTTGGATTTGCTCAGCCGCGCGTTTCATTTTTTGACTTTCCTCAACTATCCGAGTGTTTCATTTTCATTTTCTGACTGTGGACACGTTTCATTGTGTTTCATTTTCATTTTCTGACTGTGAACACGTTTCATTTTCCTGTTATCAGCTCATTCGTTATCAGCTCATTCTTTAGGCATTCATCAGCCACTGTTTTGAGTGGCTGTGCTAGTTTATTCCATCCGAGACAAATAGGCGCAATAAAAAGTTGAGAAACGATACTCTACTAGTACTACAACAAATGTATCGTGCATCATATATCCAATAAGAGCATTTGCACGTATTGCTCAACAGTTTTCACCTTTATATGCACCTCGCCAAAAGAATGTAGGTTAATGATCCCGCTATTCCCACCACATGAATCAACGTGCTCACGCCTATCATCGATCCTGCGTTGGAAAAGGTAGTTGGGCCCTCCTTGGTGGACGGAGAAAGTGCACCACCAGTAGTAGGAGTCGTAGTTGGAGGAAGAGCTGCTGAGGTAACTGGCGACTTAGCTGTGCGTGTGGGATTACTAGCCACCGGAGTTGGAGATGATGGGGCCACACCAGGAGGACTCGAAACTGAAACCACCAACAAAGAAACAAATCAAACTTGCAATTAAGTCTCCTCCTCACCAAACAATGAAAAACAATCAACAGCTACATCAATTTGCAGTTCAAGTTTCACAATCCATTAATGTCGTAAGTAAAGATTATGAAGATGATGAGGTAATTACCAGCAGATGATTTGCATTGGCTGAGCGACGGAGTAGTAATTTGGCAGGCAGCTGGCAGAGCGAAAGCCTGAGTTTGGTTGAAAGGAATCCCCAGGGGATTGTTGGTTGTGGTAAAGAGCTGGCAAAAACAGGCGGCGCTAGTGTTAACGACGGAGGCAAGGGTGGTGCAGCAGCCCTGTGTTGGACTACCATTGTTCTGTCCTCCCTGCAAGAAGGCCAAGCACGGCGCCAAACTCACCAAAGAAGCAGTACATGACAGCACTACATGACGATGAATAATTAGGAGGTGGTGACTGAGCTCCCGCCATGCTCACATTTCCCCCCGCTGCTATGACGATAAGTATTAGTGCCAAACCCGAGACGTTAGCCATTATATCAACAATAATCAATTTAATCCCCAGCAAGTAAGGCAAATTACCCCTAAAACGCACAGATGTCTACAAGAATTTGTTGGTGACAGTAGACATTAAAGAGAACAAAGAAAATTAAGAAGAGCAAAATCCTAAACACCAAAGCAATGAGTAGATGCAAGATGGTGTATGGCGATAAAGGAGTGAGTAGCTGCAAGAAGGTGGATGGCGATAAAGATAGTTAATGTATTGGTGGTGTTTTGCTCACCAAAATTCCATGCTATATTGTCTGACTCCACGTTCTTGCATTTAAAAACGACATTTGTTTTAACAATTAATCCAACTTTCCGTTCTTGTCTATGTTCATTAGTGAACAAAGTATTTCGTATAAGCATATTCTTAGTTAAGAAGCCAGCTCTCGTGTCCGTATTCAAAGTTATAATCTACTAGCACAGCCACATAATTGTGGCTGATCAACGCCGAAAGGCTGATAAGATGAAAAGAATCATTAAAAAAATATATTAAATTTTATTATTGACTAACAAATAAACGGTTGAGCTTCATTTATCTGGTGTTAATATTTTAATTTCTGTTAATGGCTTAGGTGGCAATCAGTTAGCTATCAAAGTAAATTTTAAATATGATTAGGTAAATGTAAAAAAGTAAACACATAAACTGATGTCTTTATAATAGCTAGGAAGTTAATAATTGAAATCACAGCCATTTATTTTGTGTGACTACTAAGAATATTCCAGCCATATTTAATCATATCCATAAAAAACTTATTAAGCACTAAACCCCTATTAAATCTACCCATTGTCAATAGATATAAACCTTTAGGCATTATTACGGAATGATCTGTTTTTTCCAAAATATATGATACAGATACGTCCCATTGCATGGGAAGGTCCACAACAAACAACGCTAATATGGCGGCCATAACAAAATCCCACGCAACCATGGTGCACCTTGGTTCTATGGGCTATCATACATCAACGTGTCCACATGTAACTTTAATTTTTTCCTTTTTCCACGTAATTTTAAACCACACTTAATATAGAAATCTTGTAAGTATATATAAGTACATATCCTCGGGTTTCATTTTGGATGCAAAACGAATAAAAGGTTAGTTGACAAGGGATAATCACCATCTTTATAAGTAAAAATGACATGGATGTACAAAATCCTTGCCCCAGGATTTGTCATCCACGGAGCCACATGCCCAAGGCTTCTTATTTCCACGTCTAGCTTATCAAATTTTGAGAAAGTTGATATCCTTATTAAGCGCATATATTAATATAACCGTCACCTGTAGCAGCCCAATTATAGTTCCACCGGCATAAGCAACGTACGTAGAGGTAAAGGTAGATCCTATTCAAATTCCAGTTAGAAATATAGTTTGATATGTTGTTTAAGAGCCGGCATTAGTAGTAACACAAGCAGTGGGAATAAAGAACATAGATTCTTCTACGCAGACACGTAGTTCTGGGTGCAGGTTACTGGGAGCAGGAACCCAGAATACGGTCGAGTGGGAAACTGCCTTCCTTTGCTTTCTTCACAGTACCTCAAGAGTCTTGTTTTTGAATTTTAAAAGCCTTGGCAAGTTCAATGAGCTAGAAAAATCTCATATCTTCGAAGCATGGCACCCAAAACTAAGAATAAGGTTCAGAGTGAATCTAATGTCGATGACGACATGTTTAATTCCCAATTCACTATAGTATATTTCAATCAATGAAGAGTTTGATAAATTTATTTAAGAAAGATAATGTTGGTAGAATATTAAAACAAAAACAAAATAAACAATTACACATTTGTTTTCTAATATACATAATTAATAATTAATAGAAAAAATTATCTTCACTTAAACTCACATATTTATATCTCATTATATTAACTTAATTATTCACAATACAATATTTTTATATTCAACATAAAAAATTAACCCTAATCTAATAACTAATATTATATTACAATCATAATTCCTTATTAAAAAAGTAAAAAAGGTTGTAACCTTAAACCCCATAATAATGTATATAAATGCATAGTCTATACTTGCAAAAAAAACAACACATCCAACAATAAAGACAAGAATAATTATACCCTCTTAAAAAAATTGTCAAAGGAAAGAACGAATAATATCAAATGCAATATATCAGAAAAAAACCTTTTCTTAATGAGATAATGAATGAATTATAGCATTGACATAGACAACCTAATAAGGCATCAAGCAAGGCACGAGAGTAGATGTGAAATATACTTGTGGTAGGGAAGGGATTAGGAAAGTTTGTGGTTTCTTTGTATTGAACTTTGGAAACTATAATGACACTATAGAATGGAAAAGGAACGTGAACATTAATTAGGTTAAACGATAAAGGAGGTAATTGATTCTTATTAATAGGGATGTCCTAGTAAATTAGTGGTCTTATGTCAGGAAAACCAAGTGAAAACCAAGTGAAGCATTTTTTTAAGTGTGGATTATGTATAGGGAAAACAACTTACATAATTTAATAAATTTGATTCTTAATGTTGAGTAAAATCTACTTAAAGATGAACCTAGTTTTATATAGGCATATTTATATGGGGTCATTTTTGAAAACCAATCAATAATATGTAAGTGCATATTAAAGATATTTAATTTTTTTCAATATTTATTTTGGTATAATTGTAAATAATGGAATTAGAGAACTTTAAAATTATGCAAGAGAATAATTTTTATAAATTTTGTAATAAAATTTAAAGAAAGGAATCTCAATAATTATACATAAATATATTAGGGTACTAAATAGATAAGATGAGGATGCAATAAAATTTTAAAATATGAGTAATTTTATAAGTTTATACATAAATATATTAGGGAATAAATAGATAAGATGAGGATGCAATAAATTTTTAAAATATGAATAAGTTTTTAAAATATGAGTAATTTTATAAGTTTATACATAAATATATTAGGGAATAAATAGATAAGATGAGGATGCAATAAATTTTTAAAATATGAATAATTTTATAAGTTTGTGATTGTATGATTTTTGAACAATTTTTACTAAGTGACCCATGTGCTTATTTATTGCTTGAGGCTTCTTATTTTCTAACAATTTAACTTGGACCATCTTCTTATTTCTTTTAAAAGGGATTTTATTTCAATTTGTGACAAACTTCAGTGCTATGTGTGTTGATCTTATGATACTTTCACCATTAACTAGTGTCTAAGTTGGAGAGAAGGGACACTTATCTCTTGGTTTGCACATGGTAGAAAATCTTAAGTTATATATTGGGGGAAGTTGTGGAGAAAGGATTATCTTTCCCAATTGTTTCCTTAGTGGGTGCACTCTTTAACCATTGAAGGTAACTAATAGCTTCTTCAAGAGATTGAAAATATTCAGCATGAAATTTCAATTAATTTTCATAGAATATAACATAATTAAAAAGTTCCAGCTAATGCTAATGTAGAAAGGAAACTATCAAATCATGGAGGAAGAATGGAAACTACTTGGTATAAAGAAGATTCAAATCACTTGTATGAAGAGATACACTAATTCAAAGTGATAAATTATTCATGCAAAATAACTAGAAAATTGTCTCTTGATATAGAAATTTCTACAATACAAGGCTTACCATATGAGTAACATAAATAACATTAACAAAAATGGAAGATCAATTGCCCTCTTAAAATGTGTGGTGTTGTCCCTATAGTTAAAGTTGTAATATCATAGTAAATAAAATACATGTATATAAACATTTTAGTATTAATTACTTCAATTGTATGTGAATATATAAAATTGAGATTATAAAATTGAATGATTCATTTTTATTGCTAGGTGCTTAACCAAAATGGGACCTTCAATTTATTATCGTTTCTTAAAATGTCACTAGATCTTGTATTGTTTTGAGATTGTAAATTTATTATGGTCTCTTAAAATGTTACTAGATCTTGTATTGTTTAGAGTGTTTTTAGAGATGTTATCAAAATTAAATTTCAACCTTCCACCATTAAAAATATTATATTATTTCTATATAAAATTGAGTAATTTAAATAAATTATTTTTTCAAAAATTTTATGAATAAAAAATGAGTGGAAATTATATGGAAAAACAAAGATATAAAACAAAAATAAACTAAATTTACTAAACACATTTGGAGGGAGAACAAAATATATTACAATTGCTAACAAAATTGTGTAATTATGGTTATGAAAAATAATTACAAGACTACTTAAAAACTTTCTAAGCATATTTATGTCATGTATTTTTTTTTTAATAACTAAAACCTATGCATTAGGGATAATATGGTTTGTGCCATGGAAGATATATTTGGTTATCAAAATAGATGTTTAGTGTTTAGCATAGAGTTTTTAAAATTAATGTTTTACAACATTATTTAGGGCTTGCATCATTCCTTAAATATTTTTTTTCAATTTTGCTTAACCATATGTTGCATAGTAACAAATTGTTGAATGCTTTTATCAATGTTTCTTTATCAATTTATAATTTTATTTTATTATAAAAATATGTAAATCCATATGAAATTTTATCAATGTTTTATTATGGATTTATAATTTTATTTTATTATGGAAATATCTAAAACCATACAAAATTAGAGAGAAAACTTTTCATTCTAGATATGAATGAAAATTGTTGATTTTATTATGAAAATATGTAAATCTATATAAAATTTTATCAATGTTTTATTATCAATTTATAATTTTATTTTATTATGAAAATATGTAGCACCATATGAAATTTAAGAAAAAACTTTTCATAATAGATATGAATGAAATTTGGAGAAGTTGTTGTGTACAAAAAAATACTTTCCCTTGTATACAAAACCCCACTTACATCACTTACTTTACCCAAGCAAGTGTGTGCCCTAACGTGTGGCATGTCTAAGTGATATAGTGCAACAAATAGTTGTATATTTACACAATGAAAACTCATGGCATGGGAGTAGTCAGATGTTTCTAAACTTTTTCATGGCACCTAGTAGTTAGATATTTCTAAACTCTAGATAATAAATTAAATTTTATAAGTTTAATTTTAATTTTTTTATAAAAAGAATTGTATTATTATTTCTTTTCATTTCTCCTAAAAGTATCTTTCTTCTTCATCATTTGTGTCTTAAAGAACCTTATGTATAAAAAAAAATTAATGATAAAAGCAAAGAACTTAGATGGAAGATATTGATCACTAATTAAAATCCATTCCATATATTTGACATCTTTGAATGCACTCATAAATTAATTGGGAAATATATACTATCAAAAAATAAAAAAACAATAGATGTACATTCTCATATACTTGATAAGTTGACCATATTCATGTATGAGAAATTATAATTAAAGAATTTAAATTCTTTTGTAGGGCATAAAAGGAGGTGGTCCATTTAAAAAATCTTCCCCAAGAAATGTTTTTTAACTTCAAAATACTCAATCATTTAAAATTGATTTGTTAAACTTAACTTATACAATGTTTATATATTCACATAAAACTTAGTTTTTATGTAAAACAAATTAATTAAAATCTAAAAACTTATATTTAACATTTATTTCATTTTCTACTAATAAAACAATATCCAAAATAAATATATTTATCAAATTTCAATATAGAATTATCATTTTCTATTAATAAAGAAACATCTCAAATAAATAATTTGAAGTTTTTTAAATCATCTTTTACTGTGACATCTTTATCAACAAAACTTATTGTATTCATTCTATATTTGGATTCATCAAATTTCTTCTTCTTCTGATCTTTAGTAAAATGACCAAAACTTACCACAATAAAAGCATCCTATCATTCCTCTTAACACTGATACACTGATATCTCTTCCTAGTGGTGTCATGCCTTTGCATGTCTTTTTGAACACGGATATCTCTTTCTAGTGGTGTTGTGATTTTGCATATCTTTGCTTCTTTTGTTTTTCTTTAGATACCAATTCTAAATCTGAACTCTAAAATCTGAAGTTAAAATTATTTCTACTTACAAAAAATACCAGTAAATTCATCAATGATAATAAACATTTGATATTCATCTAACATGCCAAAGTTAACTCGATAATGCCATTTAAAGTTACTCGATATATCTGTGCTTGAAATCTTGCTGACAATATCACCAAGTTTATCTCTTTAATTACTCATATTTTCGGTTTTGCTCCATTTTTAATTTAGATTAATTTGTTTTTTAAAAAACAACATGATTTGTATTTGTATTTTCATACAAACCTTTAAATTGGTGTCAAAGTTTCCTTATAATGTATCACATTGGAAGATCGACTATCAAGGGAGTATCGACTATCGAGTATGGAAGAACCGCACGCACTCACAAGGAGCTGGACCTTGAATTCTTAGCGGATCTAAACCAATGTATATGGCAACGAGGGCACGGTCTTGGGACACGAGGAATGATCCACGTTCTGGCACGACCTTTGTGATGATTACAATGCCATAGCCATTTAATATAACCTCTGTTTTTACTGATGGATTACCCAGCAATATCCTCCACGCAGCACTCCTCTCCTCAGCGCAGGCAAATCATGATCGACCCTCTCTGGCTCACGCTTCTCTGGACAGATTACGCCCTGTCTGGCAAGTTTATGCCCGATATCCAATAATTCTTTAAATGCAGCGCTGCTCCTTTGATTTGTGGTAATGGTTGCCAATATTTAGATCTGTCAGGTCTGAAATACGTTGTGTAAACTCATCTGGAAACAACCAGAAATGACAAAAAATACCTCAGAGCTTAGGTATAGCAACAATTTCCTTCCAGTGAACTCTTAATTCAGCCCAATGGTTGATGTCTTGTGTTGGCGGCTTCTTTCTTGAACCAGATATCTAATTCAATGATCGGCTCTTTTCCATGCAGCGGTTGTTACGTCTTATCCCTGGTAAGCGACTCTCGTTTTACATGACAGATCATACAGTGTAGACTGGTGGCTGTATGGCTTAAACGACGACGAATCCTGATCATTCACGCTCTGATACCAAAACAGAAATGCAGCATTGAAACATTAACACAGCAATCAATCTCACATGAAGAGATGAGATGAATTGTCTCATTCACTCTTTGATTATTTGATTGAAATCAAATTCCAACTACATTATAGAGGAATTCTGGTTTAACAGATTCCTAAACTACTGGATCTGAATTGCTGAATTATTTAGGAAATTGACACCTAATAGACAACTATACAGTTCGCATTCTTGATTGATTTCGATTTCCTTGTCTTCCTTCCTTTTCAAATCCATGGAAATTGTGTTTTTAATCTTCAACGGGAAGGCAGGCCGCTACTGGGTACTACCCATCAGCGAAATATCGAACCCCAGAATTGTACTTCTCGAACAAAAGGAAACTGACGAAGCTTGTACCACGCCGAGCAAGCACCATTTCACAAGTATGTGATTTCAATGTTAGGGGCATGCAACTATCAAGCTTGTGAATCATCGTGACATTTGCCATGATCTAGTAGGACTAGAAGGGACGGAGACAGGGACTAGATTATTATGTCTGCGGCATACGATTCATGGCGTTTTGACTGTTCTTCACTGCGCTCCCTCGACAACATAGGATTGAGTCGAGGAAGTCAATCCTGTTATGATTATTAACTTCTGAACTAATTTCAAATTGTTGTTGATTTGGACCCATATTTCTTTAACCAGGTAGTTGCCCAACCATTTTCTGGAATGTCGTCATGGGCATCTACTTCTCTCCACCTCCAGCTAATATACCGACCTCAAGCATTTACAATAATGTGATTGAGTAGAGATGAGTATATGGTGCTCATCCCTTGTGAAATAACTTTTCATCTGATTTGCATCCAATATATAAACTTAATGAAGAATACATGTATAATCGCGGAATCGGAATATTAAGTCTTGTGAAAGCATTAACCTGTATGAACACCACTACCAACTAACTTGAAAGAGGAAACTTCAGATTACACGTGGATAATTTGATGTGCGATTGACAATGAAATGGTGAAACCCTCAACTTAATGGCCGCTAGTTGGCGTTTCGTTTTGGACTGGACCTATCGAGTCTCGACGCAATGGAACATGACAACTCACTGGAGGTAACCCGATTTCGCGTTCGGATCATTGGAGGGGAAGCAAAGTCAACGGTTCACTTTTCTTCTGGCCCCTTCTACACAGACAGATGGCAACCGAACAATCCATAATTGGCAAATCGCTTTTCAGATGAGAAAGGGCGGTGGAGTTGGAGAATCTAGTCGGAAGTTGGGTGAACAGATCACCAGCCCCAGTGCTCGGTGTATCTTTCTTCTTATCGCCATGCACCTTCTTGCGGTTCTTCCCTCTCCTCCCCTAAGCCGTCGCCTTTATAAACAAACCCTCCCACCTTCTGTTCTCAAACACTCATCACGAATTTCACTCTTCTTATTCTGCTTTCTTTCTGTATGTCTGTATAGACCTCTATCTAATAAATTGTGTACTTAATTTTTTAACTTTGCCTCACTTGCTCGGATTAAATTGATTTCCGTTGATATAATGGCGAACGTCCTGGCATTGGCAGTAGTACTCATCGTCGTAGCAGCGGGGGGAAATGCGGGCATGGCGGGAGCTCAGTCGCCATCTCCTCCTAATTCTTCTTCGTCGTCGTGTAGTGCTTCTCTGGTGAGTTTGGCGCCGTGCCTCGCCTTCTTGCAGGGAGGACCCAATAGTAGTCCAGCACAGGGCTGCTGCACTGCCCTTGCTTCCGTTGTCAACACCAACGCCCCCTGTCTTTGCCAGCTGTTTACCACCACCAACAATTCACTGGGGATTCCTATCAACCGAACTCGGGCTCTTGCTCTGCCAGGCGCCTGCAAAATTAGTACTCCGCCTCTCAGCCAATGCAAGTCACCTGCTGGTAATTACCTCATCATCTTCATAATATTTAATTAAGTGGATTGGAAGTTTCTTATTGCTAATTGGCGTAATCGCTTTTTGTTTCTCATTGTCCGTTTCTTAAACGAGGAGGCAGAGAATTAATTTTAAGTTTAATTTGCTTTTGGTTGGTGGTTTCAGTTTCGAGCGCCCCTTCTGCGGCCCCTTCGTCTCCAACCAGTGGTGGAGAAAGTGGAGCAATTTCTCCGCCCACCAAGGAGGGGCCAACTGCCTCTGCCAACGCAGGATCGATGATGGGTGTGAACATGTTGATTCGTGTGGTGGGAATAATGGGTTTATTAACATTTATTATTTCGGCAAGCGGCATATAGAGCAGAGATGAAAACCGTCTTATGAATAGTTACGTATGAGAGAGGAATCTGGTTGGATATTGTATTCGTACCTGGCTGTGTCGCTGTACGGGATTGTATATACGACAGTATTTGTATAGTCCGTTATACATTTATTTTCATAAGAATTTGTAATTGGACGGCGATCTTCTCATTCATTACGTCGAAAGGTGTATACCTATTGACAATGGGCACAATTAATGATCTTTTAATCTTATTTAACCTTAAACCCTAATCTGATGGCTATGCATTGAAGATGCTGGCATATTCTTAGTAGTCCTCCAAAATCAATGGGTCAGATTTATTGTTCATAACTTTC
>ML783160.1:258397-269147 GCA_009831015.1 Picea engelmannii | reverse complement strand
GGGCACAATTAATGATCTTTTAATCTTATTTAACCTTAAACCCTAATCTGATGGCTATGCATTGAAGATGCTGGCATATTCTTAGTAGTCCTCCAAAATCAATGGGTCAGATTTATTGTTCATAACTTTCTTGCATTTATCAAAGCATACTTAACATGTTTACTTTTTAACATTTACCTAATTACGCTAAAAAATCACTGTAAAGATATGTAATTGCCACGTTTAAATGATTAAGTAAGATTATGTAATTGCTTCTGAACCAACCAACCATCTGATGCCCAGGCATTCTATTTATCAAGCCAAACGTTTCATATTACCAGCCGCCATTTCATGACCACCTCAGTAGAGTTTAAATGGACACGCTTTTGTATTTCTAACTACAAGAATTTTTTGTGAACAGAATAAAATTAAGTACAGAATAAAATTACTAACTACAAGAATTTTCTGTGAACAGAATAAAATTAAGTACATAATACAATTAAGTTACAGGGATTTTAATTTAATGCAAACCAGGGAAATACTTCGACGATTTGCTTTCCAATGAGTTAAACCCTAAATAAATAAAGTTTGTAAATGAAATACGCCTATCGACGTTCATCAGCCACATAAATGTGGTTGTGCTAGTTTATTCTATTTCTTGTGGATTTAGGAGAAGTGTTAAACATGTACTTTTTCTGTAACTATCAAAGGTTGTAATTTAAATGTTTTAAGTTTTGTTTTTTCAAAGGTTATAATTTAAATGTTTTAAGTTTTGTTTTTTCAAAGGTTGTAATTTAAATGTTTTAAGTTTTGTTTTTTATATATATATTTAAGAGATTTTTGTTAGAAATTGTTTCAATTTTAATGGTTAATTTTGTATAATTCTAATGCCTTAAATTTTTGCAACACCCTAAATTTATTTTTACATTCAAAAATACAATTTAAACAAAAAAATATATATAATTTATGAAAAAATTCAATTTCAAAATATTTAATCCATACATATAAACTAATGCACACTATTTGAAGCTTAAATGAATGCTCCCACTTTTTAGCTGATAACCACGATCAATTAAGAAAAAAAAAAATTAAAAAAAACTCGCCATCTCGGAATGGTTATGATCTTTGACATAATGTTCATATATATAAACTTAAACTCTTCATCGCCATGGCAAATGACACCACATCAATAGATAATCTTGAATGGTCTTTTTTTTATTACCTTGTTAGTCCATGCTACAATTTATGACCCATTGAATTCTAATTTCCCATGGATATGTCTTCAAGAGAAAATATTCTAATAAAAACTAGAGCCTTACATTAAGAGAAAACATCAATAAATGACACGAGAATATCAATTTGATATATTTTTTTTAATTCACTGATGTTATGGAGATGTAAAGTATTTTGAATATTTGGATAATGAAAACATGGAAAAACAATAATATGTTAACTTGGAGGGATTAGTGTTGGTCCTCGACCAAGTGTTGGAGAACCTTGGTCATGTTTGACCATTTTTGGGACTTCGACATGTTGGTTGAAGACGGAGCGCCAGGTGAAGCAGAGATCGCAGGATCTTGGCCCCTTTTTAGGGCACTTTTGGGTTTAGGGTTTATGTAACGGATATGAGATGTCGGCCCATGGGTTTACCTATGTTTAGGTCCATTTTGTAATGTATAAATAGACAGCTAGGCAATGTAAGAAGGGGCCAGTGTGTTAAGTGGAGAGACCTGGTAGAATCGACTCAGCGCAGAGCTAAAGGCTTTGTGCATACTATGTGTTAAGACTTGCAGAGCTAAGTGCAAGTGATTGCAAGAAGGCTTTGTACTTGAACCTAGCTCGGGGAAGGAGGATCTAGCGAGGTGTGCACAGATCTCTTGTCCTATGAGGAGTGGGTTCATGTGACTCTATGCTTGTAGAAGATTGAGAGAAGATAATAAAGAAGAGAAGAGTTGGTGGACGTAGCCCCACGTTGGGGTGAACCACGTATATCATTTGTTATGGTTTCTTTATGCATTATGGTTGTTATATTGTTCATATGATTTAAGCTTAGTGTAGTAATGAATGTCTAGATGAACCTGGTATGATAGATTGAGTGCTTAGTGATGTGAATGAATGTTAGATCTGATCTCTTTCTATATGCTAAATGTTTATATGTGTTAGATCTGGTTGGATACTGCATTGTTCTATAATTAGGGCTTGAATATGCGATGTGAATAAGGGTTAAATACTGATGAATGTTAACTAATAAGTGTTTTGCTAAGGTATTATAATCACAAATATGTGTCCCAGCTAGGTTGCAGACATTTGAGTCCTACAACTACCCCTTCCTCTACCTCGGGTGAGACTTCATCTGCTTCGCAAGTGTTGCCGAAAGGGCTGGTAGTTAGGGTTTTGTTGGTGTGTTGTTGAAGGGTTGAACCCTGGGTGTGCCCCTATGCCAACAAATGGTTCTGTTGTCGGGACCGAAACTGTGATTGCTGGAAACTGAAGAAAAGAAAAAGTTTTGTGCATAGATCTACTACTTAGTGCGTAGTAGTCTACTTAACTTGTGAAGCTCTATGCTAAGAAGAGAAGTTTGATCTGAAGAAAAAAGGTACGATCTTGAAGCTTTGTGCTCTGAGAAAGGTAATATAAGTGAAAAAATTTATTTATAAAGAATGGATCTAGGTATGTTTAATGGATTTGTTCCTAATTTGAAAACTAGGGTACAACTAGAAGAAAGAAGATTTGATATGAATATATCTGATAGAAATAATGAAAAATATGTTATTTCTATGCATAGAAAGAATGTTTGGACTAACAAATGGATGCAGGATCCTACAAAGATTTTTTTGTAGGTTAGTTACTGTGATCCCAGTACGCAGTACAGGAAAGGTTGGGGATCATTCAAGAGAAACAGAGGATTAACTCTTTGCTATAGTTGCAGAAGACCGGGACATCTTGCTAAGGAATGCCCTGGTAGAGGTCCTATTTGTCTTTGTTGTAAGGCTACTAGACATGAAGTTTTGGATTTCCCTAGAATGATTGCTAAGGTTGAAAAGGTGAATATGAGACAAGAAAACCTAGAGGAAGATCAAGAGACTAAGAACCAGAAAGAATCAGAGACTATATTATTGCAGATGAAAGAAACCCTGAATTATCACAAAGACACCAGTTTATTAGAGATATTAAAAAAGAAAGAGTACATAGAAACAAGAATAGGAGACTTTGACATAGATTGTGTTTTGGATGAGGAAACACGGGTGAATATCATGACAGAAAGAACTTGGGAAATTTTGGGAAAATCTGCTATGGTTCCTTCATTAGGAGGAATAGGATTATTTAGAGGAAAGTTGATAACCCTATGTGGAAGACTTACCCAGACATCTATGAGTGCTCATGGAACTTCAACAAAAGAAGAATTTGAGATCGTTAAGTTTGTTGAGAACAATGCCTCATTTGCTATTTTTCTAGGAAAAACATGGATTGAGAAAGATCAGATACGAAGGAAACAAGAAGAGAAGGATATAGAACAGAAAAAGAAAGAACTAAGAGATTTCATGGCTAGGAGAATAGTGCACTTACTGAAAGAACAAGAAGACCAGTCGAAGCTACTGAGGACCAGAGATCTGGACGCCGAAGTTGAAAGAACACAGGAAGACGTGAAACACATGTCTGTACAGGAGAGTAGAGAACCTACCCCAGACAAAGAAGAAGTATCACCCTTGAACCCTGTGAAAGATCATCGAAAGCGCAAAGTTACTTTGCCAAGAGAAGGTAAGAATCAAAATGGGAAGAGGACTCTAGTAACTCAGATTACAGAAAAGAAGGCTAGAAAGCTCATTAAGAAGAAAGCAAAGTTATAGGACGTTCCAGAAAGAAGGTTTGCAGAACTGGAACTCTGCCACGATATATGAACAACGAAGATTGGCACTTCGCCACGGCGAAGCAATATGACTGTTGGAGGCGTCCTGACCGTTAGAACGACACTTTAGAATAGATAGAAATGCAGTTATTGTCAGAGCGTTCACCACTGGACCATTGGGACCGCGCCATAACGGATAGAATAGCATTGACTGAGGAGTTCCTGCCCGTTGATAGAGTCTGTTATGACATTGTCTATTTATCCCGTCGAGCGTTGCACCAAGAACACTTTTGTCAATTGTGATTATCCGAGCCCACAGAGAACTAGTTACTTTTGCACAGTGATCATTGAGACCTCGCCATCCATTTTGTTACATTGAGTGTTGTTCACCGACCTGAGATATCGTATCTCGAGTGTGCATGTCGGATGAAATTAGCGCAGCAGAAAAAGTCGTCGAAGAGATCCTAATAGACCTCATGGCTGAGAAGGTGATGTTTGCAAGCATCCAAGCCTCATTGACGAGAGGAGTGCAAGCCTCCCCATCGACTGCTCATGGATATGGACCATCCCGAGCTACGACTGAGAAATGAACGAAGGATCGTGATGACTTGGCCAATGTGAAGCTAATCCCATCTATCATGCCCGACTACATCCCACCCCTGATCGGTGTGGTAAGTCGTAACAGTGTCCCGAGGGACTTCAACTATATAGTCATCACTACGTACCTCCCAAAGGGAATACGCGCAATCAGACCATAGTTGGAGAGGATTCCGACGTTGAATATCAGTGACTATAACCTAGGATACTGCAAGAGCTATGGAATGCTCACACCTCACAAATATTTGACCAAGACCAAGGGGAAGAATTCGAAGATCACCCCCCAGTCGTGGACGATAGACATCGCAAGGTCCACTATCTTGAACGTGATGAAGATACCAAACTTTGGAAGACATCAGGAGGTTAACACGTGTGTTAATCTCCTGCCGTCATGCTTCCATGGTGGTTATCTGTGGTTGGATAGGCGTATCACCGTCGATCCGGCTTTAATCCATAGGATCACCAGATTAAGCATGCAAGGACCAAACCCACGAGACTTTTATCCAGGGAAGGTTGCAGATCGCGCTCTGGCGCAGAAGATTAAAGACACCTATGGCGATGTCGAGAAGGGGAAGTGAGGCTACAAGGTAGACTCCATCAATAATGGTGCAGTGTGCCTAGCCTGTCAGTTGATCGTTAGTAAGCTAGTAAGGAAGAACAGACCCACACAGGTCACGGGGTTCGTTGTTGACCTCGCAGGAAAATGCGTGGAAGGATTAAAAATGAACTAGGTGAGTTACCTCATCAACTTGTTAGAACAAGACTGTCGCGAAGTTTAGGATTAGAGCTATGAGTTCCACTTTATCTAGTTGTTGATCCTCATCACATTCATTGCTTGGGAGATGTCAGAAGGAGCGACCTTCCCTGACATTGAGCCGTTTGAGCCACTAGCTGTGAAGTTCACCACGCTCTGGTATTCGAGCGATATGGGGAAACAATGGCAATCGAACGCGGTGTTCCATACCTACTACCTACAGTTAAAGAGGGCTATTGATTCTTTCCCTCGTATGACGCCGAACACCCTGGACAGGTTTAGACCAGTTGCAAAGTTCCGCGTAGATAGGCATTTTATATATATCACTGCACGCAGAGACGAACATAAAGAAGAGCTTCAGTCCTATTACAAGCTCACCGAGGAGGACATGGAGGAAATCACCAAGGAGTGGCCTGAATAACACCTAGTGCCAATTAACCACGCAGAACTATCCGACCTCGACCTCATTGGAAGTCCGGTGGTTACTCGCAAAGAATATGATGCACCCAGCAGTAGCAGGAAGAAAAAGAAGGAATATGTATAGGAAATACACAACACATCAGAGGAGACTGCATCAGATTCACCTAATAGAGAAGGAGACGATGAAGTGGAAAAAGAAGAGAAAGAAGGGGAAGAAGACAAGCAGAAGCAGGTCGAAGTAACACCGCCTAGGAACCCCCTTGAATAGATAGATACATACAATAAAAGAAAGGTTTCCCCAACAAAACCTACATCGTGGAAGAAGTCCAAATCTAGTAAGCCAAAGCTGCAAACTGTGATCACAGTCGATGACTTCGACTTCATTATCGCAGTTGTATCAGAGGCCTCAGAAGATAGTTTGTAGAGAAATGAAGCAAAATAAGAAACCATGTACGAAATAATTGAAGCAGAGATGAGAGGGGTACAGAAATCCCTTCACTCCAACCACGTAGTATCCACTGTGACCCCACCATCAGAAGAAACAGAGTTGGGAGATTTTTATTGGGTAAATTGGTAGATGCGTACATGAACTAATCCCCCTAGATCCACCTGGATCTAGAACAAAATGAGACGGAACAAGACGCTTTCCCTAATTTGTGATCATTGAGTTTTACTACCAAAGGAGGAATAGATAGCATACCTTATGAATCGCTTCATTATATCTTTGTTGTCCCTACTTCACTCCAGTGCTCTTGTGGAATCAGATCTACGACAACACAAACCAACCAACGTGAAAGCAGTAATAGTAAAATTCAATGACAACCTAAACATGTGATCAATGAGTCATGTAATAAAACACTAATCATTTTATGGGAAAGAGGCGTGCCACCGTATTATATTAACAAAAAGTAGAAGATACAACTGAATTGCCTTGATGTTGCAAGTTCCCTTTTAGTGGTCCTTCGTTCCAACACACACATACACTTTCTCCAAAATTTGCATGAAGATAATCCACAAAATATTGATGGGAAAATGGTGGCCTCAAGCATCACTAAGAACATGATTCTTCACACAGTCTTCAGCCTATTCTTTCATCAATTATCTGCTTAATCTTTCTTAACCTTTTCTATGAGAATCCCATGATTATATAGAAGAAGGTGAAGTGGTTAAAGGGATGAGGATGATCCCACCAAATCAGAGAAACCAGTAGGATCGCAACCATACGGACGCCACCTCACATTCTAGAAGATTATCCTTCTAGAAACTTCTTGAAACTTCTTTCTTCTTTTATCTTTGGAACGTCGCCACACCCTGCCCATATAGCAGCCTGCAGAAATCTAGCAGGCCAGCTATAGAGCAGCCTGAGGAAATGGTAGATTTTCGCACTGTGTAATATGTGCAGCCTGTGGACCCTTTCTAAAAAGAAGCCTTGTAGAGGAGGAAAGAAGTAGCTTTTCTCCGGCAAAAAGTCATGTTAGGAGCCTGAACACATGTTTGTGAAATCATCACTAGGGTGACCAAAATTATGTATAATAGAATGCCCCCCAAAGTATGACGTTGGAACTAGCGATAGCTGAAATACTTTGTAAAAATGCGTGTGTGTCGGGAAAAAGGAGCGCACTAATTGGGAACCTGCAAACAATCAAGCATATGCACAATATTATACCATGTCTAAAGTAGGCATTCCTATGTTCATACTATAAATGATTGAAATCATAAATATAAGTCATGGCCACCAATTATACACTGTGGATCCATGTCATCAAGATTCTACATAGCCACCAAGAATACATTGTGGATCTATGTATTGGAAAACTCAGATAGAGACATAGCCACGAGACATACAAAGTGGATCTATGTGTCAATTCAAATCATAAATACTCCATCGCAACCTGGATAAAAAATGATGGGGTCCAGGGTCTTCAATCCCGCCGTTCGTTAGTATGAATCTAGCCATGTGATTACATGTGTTGAAGTCGAACATGGTTAGAAACCACTTGATTACCGGTCGTTAATGAAAACCATTAACAAGTGTGAGGGAAATCACCATTGATGTCAATGGCTCCCAAGGTACAATAGTACAATCCAATGAGTGTGAATAGATGAGTTGAATTCGAACACTCATGGACTCTCTCGATCAGTGATCAATGATGTAAATCCACTATCGAAAGCAAAGAAACCTTCCATTGAGGCATGCAGGCTCTAAGGCACCTAATAATTTCTAAGTATTTTTCCTAGATAATGAGTTGAAGTCGACAGGAAAAGACTCGTCACAGGAGGGCCTTGATGTATCCCCCATCAAATAACATGAAACAAGTAACAAATTTAGGGTAGAGAAAAGTACGAACATGATTTGAAACTGACAAAAGGAAGGCTGACATGATAGGAATTGAAAATTGCATATGGCCGACTCAATAGAGGGCTTGGTTGAACTTATCTTGAACATATGAATGGCACGACACTGGTCTTGGCAACATTGACTCAAAGACGACTCAAGATAGGAATTTGCAGAAATCCAGACAAGAGACAAATGGATTTCCCAACCCGGATTCAAATGATGAAAGGGGTGCCATGTTCAAGAGCAACGCTTACTGCCATTAACACAAATACAAAGACACACCTCTTTCCCAAATTTTCCCCCACCATTTTTGGCGAGTACCTCTTTATTTTTACATAAGCTTGAGGAGGATAACATATGATTGTTGATTTAAGCTCATCCTTCGGATGAGTCCCTTGAAGTATTTTTAATGAACCCTAAGAAGGAGTGGTTTGATCCCATATGGGTCTTTCAATGTTTGTTTAACAAGTCCTAAGATAGAAAACTCGAAGGTTTTTCATGTTTATAGAGTCTGGAAAAACAATTTAAAAGAGAAATCTCTCAGTTCATTTTTTTGTAAAATAGTTCGACAGGACCGAAAAAGTGATAAACTATCACCCATCAAACATTTTTTTCAAATACTTTTACGAGTGTGAACAAAACAAGGTCGCTCGACAATCTTTCCATTTTTAAGGATTGTGAAAAGAGCTTAAAGGTTACTCTGTAAGTTTCGTTATTTTCGTGTTACCATGATGAGTACGAAAAGAGAACAAAAGTATACTCGGTTACGTTCTCATCGATTTTTTAGCACGAGAACGAACAAAGACTAAGCTCGAGGTTTTTCTAAAAAACCCTAAAAAGTAATCATACACATGATGAAAAAGAAAAACAAATCACAAAAAATGTCCATACTTCATTGTTCAAAACCCTAGTCTGCCTCTCTGCGAGAAACAAAACACTCGCAAGACCATTAGGCTGGTAGGTTTTTGAGAAAATATATTTAAATGATACAAAATATTTTTAGAAAAAGTAAAAAATGAGATAAATAGGGGTAAGAACTCATTTCCACTATTTCATTTGTGTTTGGTCAAAAACTAATCTAAGAGCCTTTTTTTCCACCTTATATTTTGGCGGTCGATTGCGGGGAGCACAAGTGATAATTCGGCGAATGGTTTGCGTGAAAACGGTGAGTACCTCGTCTTCTTCCTTTTCAATGGTTCAAAATTCATTTTAATCGGTTAAAAGATTATTTTTTTGGTGAATTTTTGGGCCGTAGGCGTGCGCTGGGGCCGCCGCAGGTGACCTATATCGGGGCTTGAGAAAATCAAGGATTTTCGCAAGTTCCCAATGGTTCACCTACGGAAACCCCACTCTGTAAGTGAAGCCCAGTTGCAGCGACCTAAAACCCAAAAAGAAAATGATGTGTCGGACCAAAATGAATTCCAAAAAATTATGACTAAAGGTGTTAACTTCTTTTTTTCATCTCCATGAAAGTATATTGATTGCAAAGATGTTGGAGTGGAGAGAAAGATAGCATGAATACGATGATGCAATGGCTTTGAATGATCCAGGCACCATAAATTCCCTACGATAGTGTGGTTTGTTAAATTTCTTCAAGATCCAGGGCATGAGAGCCCAAGTGAAACCGTTGGAATATTTTGTCCATATGTGGGACGTGGACCAACAAGTATTTCATGTGGGTGTTCATGTGATTTCCTTGGACATAGAATATATTTACTTCTTGATGGGGCTATCCCATTGTGGGGTGCAAGTGACCTTAACAGGAGTTCGAGGTGGTGGTTTATTGATGAGTGAATACATCAGACACTATTGTGTACCTGAGGCCGAGCGACGCAAGGGTAAAGTGTCTATCAGAGGGGTTCGTGATCTGACGCTCAGAACCATTCTTTTCACCATTGCACGGATGGCAGTGAGTGCCTCTCCACACATGGCTCTGCAGAGCTACTTCCAGTACGTCATGGAATGCATGGAACCTCGTGTGTTCAACTGGTGCGATGGACTCCTCCGCAGTATGAAGAGTCAGTGGAACAAGAGAAAGAATGGGGAACTAAAGAAATTTGGGTACGGATCCATTTTGGTATTGTTCTTCCTAGAGAGAGTCCCTCACCTACACCTACAGGTAGAGTGGAATATACCAGCGCCATGAGATACACGAATGAAATGGTGGTGTGATCTCATGTCCCGACATGTAGCGAGGCCCATTATTAAATATAATGATACATTTTTTGATTGGTTGGAGCCCCAGATCTTGATGATCGATGACTATGTGTATGTCGGGCTAGAATTTCGCCATGATTCTAAATTGGTGTTACCTGAGGGTTCTCAGTGGGGGGATCTAGGTAAGAAAAACATTTTGCTTTTATGGTGTTTTTGTAAATTTTTCAAAATATTAAACATAATTTTTCTTTTTATGTTTTCAATCTAATGACTAATCAAAATATTTTGACCATGCAAATGTAGGGCCATTCAGGCCCCCGGGTACATCCCATATCCATAGGCAAGGGGAAGCAGCAATAGTAGCAGGATGGGATGCGGAAGATTATGAAGCAATCGAGCAGAATCTAGAGGGTTTGACTGTAGGGCTCCCAGATATGTCGATTGGAAAGGTCTCGAGGTGTTTCCAGCGCCATACTGTAGGCATGGCTGGTCCATTGAGATGATTTCTCCATAGGGTAGCACAAGAAGTAGTGTGTTACCGAAAGAAGCATCCATGATTCCATTTTGTAGAAGCTATGAGCTTCATACTTTGATATTTTGATCTTCGGACGGAAAACAATATTTTTGTAAAAAACTTTTATCGTTATATATATATATA
>ML783160.1:245533-258347 GCA_009831015.1 Picea engelmannii | reverse complement strand
TGGCTTATTTTGATTTGTATAATACATGTGATGTGTGATTGGATTTATAAATGTCTCAGATGTCTATCTAACACATAATTAGCTAATGCATCAGTTAATGTATTTAGACATCTAGGAATGTGTTGATACTCGATGTAATCAAAATAACGTTCCAAGAGGTGAATTCGTAAATATACCCGTAACAAAGTAGGACTTCGGATAGCATAGACATTACTTAACTGTAGCACTACAAGATATGAATCAAGTCGTATAACCAGGCGACGAATCCCAAGTGAGATAGCATCGGTCAACAATTCGATGACTGCACTATACTCTGCTATGTTATTGGTTGTATGACCAAGGAAAACACCGTCTAGACTGATAATTTCGTTCGTGGGTGCATAGATTTCCCATGCAGTAGAAGCTAGGTTCTAGGTACTACAACTAGTGCCATCGACGAAGCCAAAATGGGGTAATTAAGACTCTGACATCTGGAAACCAATCACAATGCAAGGTAAGCAGTCGAGGGTAGAAACTAAATAATGAAAAAACACACAAAAGTAGCACACAACAGTATGGTACAATAAAATACAAGCACCCATGCAAAGATAGTCTAAGCATAGTAATTCTTCAAGTAAAGCCCATTTTTGGGTTCACTCAAAGGAATTCCATCATAATCTACTAACTCGTGGGCTCCCTTCTCCAACACTCATTTGACGATATAAGGGCCTCGCCACATAGCCTCGAATTTTCCAGCTCCTAGAAAATCACGATCTTGTTCATAGAGGAGAACTAGATCACCCTCAGAGAAAACGCGTGGCTTGACATGTTTGTCATATTAGGATTTCACGCATTTCTTTTGGGCTTCAATAACTAGGGTGGCATCACGATGGGTCTCGTCTAATTGCATAAGATACAATAGACGTTCTTCTTCGGCAGAGGTGTTGGGAAGGAGTTCGACGGCTAGCTTCAAAGATGGAATTTCACATTCAATCGCGATTACGGATTCAATGCCATAGACTAGTTGAAAGGGGGTAAATCCCGTATCAGACTTCACAGATGTCCGATAGGCCCATAATGTTGAGAACAACATTGTGTGCCAATAGGTCTTGTGAATTCCTATAATCCGTCGAAGCATAGTGATAAGGATTTTATTGATTGCTTCAACTTGGTCATCGGCCTGTGGATAGTAGGGGGTTGAGTTTTCATGACAAAGACCCAACTTGTCGGTAAGATCAGACATCATAAAGTTTCGAAAATGGCTACCGTGATCTGTAACGATAGCTTGCGGGATCCTGAATCGAGTAATAATGTGATTGAAAATGAAAAGTGTTGCAGTTTTTCCAGTATTGTCGAATGTAGGCATCGCCTCGACCCATTTGGTGAAATATTCCACGACTATAATAATGTATACATGCCACCTGACCGAGTGATGGTTACAAGTCATAAAATCAATGCCAAATTTCGTGAAAGGTCCAACGAAAACTACAGGGTTTAAGGGAGCGGGATGAGATCTTATCTTATGATTGTATGTTTGGCAAGCATGGTATTTCTGAACGACAGTTGTACAATCTTTAAATACAGAATGCCAGAAGTACCCTGCTCGCAAGATCTTTTGGGAAGTGGCATACCTAGACATATGACCACCACATGCTCCATAGTGGCAGTCATTCAAATATTTCTCGACCTCATCAAAGGTGAGACAGTGTCAGAATATAGAGTCAACACCACAGCTATAAAGAGTGTCACCGAGAATGATGTATTGACGGGCTTGATAGTTGGTGCGACGACGGTCTGTACTAGAGAGGTATGGTCGGAAAGTTTGAGTATGGATATAAATGATAATATCTCCATACCAAACATCATCATAACTGATCAGAAAAAGGGATTTGTTGGGTAGGGAATCCTCTGCCACATTTTCTTCTTCAATGGAGGGAAGGTCACATATTAGTTCGGCAAACACAAAAGATTTCTTGGACTTAGCGCGTTTGAATTCTAAGTCAAACTCCTAAAGAATCACTATCCATTTGGAGTATTTTCCCCCTAGCAATTGACGTGTAAGAATGTGTTGCATACGGTTGCAATTGGAGATTACAGTTGTTTTGCGTAATAGAATATAGTGACGGAAACGTTGGACAGCTTGAACAGTTGCCAAAGCCAATTTTTCAACATGTAAGTACTTGGCTTCAGTAGTCATGAGACTCCGACTCAAATAATAAATGACATGCTCGTCTTGTAAATCGTCTTCTTGGACCAGAACCATGGCGATGGTAGAGTCTGAAGCAGTGAGATAAAGGAAATAATCTCGACTATAATTGGGTGGGAAAAGTAGTGGGGTACGGGTTAAAATCAGTTTCAAAGCGTCAAAGGATTTTTTGGTAGTGTTGTCCCATAGAAACTCAGAGCCCTTCTTTAATAGTTGAGTAAATCCGAGTGTTAACTCAACGTAGTTTGGGATAAAACGACATAGAAAGTGTGTCTTCCCTTGCAAACTTTGTAGCTGGAAAAGTGAGGAAGGAGGGGGGAGATTGAGGATTGCCTCGACCTTTAAAGGATCTACCATGGTCCCCTGATGTGACACAATAAAGACCAAGAGGCGGCCAGACTCCACACAAAAGACACATTTATATGGGTTTAAGCGTATACGATAGAACCGACAATGAAGGAAAATGGCTCGGAGGTGGGTCGAATGATCACTACGATGCATGGAATGCACTGATAGGTCATATAAATAGGGTTGTGCAATATGCTTAATATCATGGAAAGCGTAAGACATTGCATGTTGAAACGTTGCACCATCGTTCTTCAAACCGAAGGGCAGTTTCCAGTAGGAAAAAGTGCCCCAAGGACAAATGAAAGCGGTTTTGTGTTGATCCGCGGGTAAGATATTGATTTGATTATATCCGGAGAAACCATCCATCAAAGAGAAGATTTCACTTACGGCGCAATCGTCGACGATTTAGTCAACGAAGGCGGTAGGAAATTTGTCCTTAGGACAAGCTTTGTTGATATCCCTATAATCAACACAGACAAAGATCGTACCTTGTTTCTTGTTAACCAGAACTAGGTTGGATACCCAATCAGTCAAATCCACTGGATAAATAAAGCCATCTTTAAGAAGTTTTTCGACTTCAAGCTTGATAGTGGCTGCTTTACGAGGGTGGACCGGGCGAAGTCTCTGCCAGACAGGTTTAGCATCTGGGTAGGTCTTAATTTTGTGTACCACAATATCAGGGTCAATACCGGGCATCTCTTCGTAGCTCCACGCGAAGATGTCACGAAATTCTTTAAAAAGTGACTTATACGTGACAACCTCATTGGTGGAACATGAAGCTCCGATGTGGACATTTTCGACAACTCCAGGTTTAATAGATATGTCGAGGGGGATGGTGGGTGAAATGTCACTTAAGTTCCCTTCATATAACACATCATGTGTGGATTCAAGAACCAATGAAATAATGACAATGGTCGACGGAGTGGAGATCCGTTGGTAACTCTTGATGGTGTGTTGTTCTAGAAAGAGAATGGAATGATGATGCCCATCATCCCAAGGAGTATCTTCCATCGACATAATCGACATAATCATCTCGTCCATGGGAAAAATAATGTGAAATGGATGGAGACGAATCACCGAAAGAGGGAGTAGAAGGGTCATTCGATTGAATGTCTTGGTAGGTGGATTCAACCGGACTTAAAGGCATCTGGTCATTGTAGTGAATATAATTACTGGGTTCGGGTACTATCCACAGGTCAGAAGACGCGGGAGTTTTTCGAACAGAGGTGGAAATCATGTTAATCGAGGCAACCAAAGGAGGTGGAACATTGGGTGGTGGGATTGGAAACGTACCGATCAAAGTTGAATCTTTTAGTAGACCCATATTGACATTCTCGTACCTAGGGGGTGTATTTGCAATGAAAGGTACGTTGTTGGTACGTGCATTAGAGTTAAATAAGGCTAGTTGGTCTACTGTAACTACTTTTCCCTGATGTGGAAAACGTACAATACGAAAAAGAGTAGACATGACTGCACGCATGGAATCGATCCAACTACGACCAAGTAAGAGGTTGTAATCGAGAGGTGTGTCAAAGACCTCAACTTCAATGTTGTCGTTTTTCCTTCTAACATAATAGGCAACGAAGGGAGTACACTGTAGGGTTTAAAGACAGAGCCATTAAAGGATTTGAGCGTGTTGTGTGATTCAGTTAAGGAAGGAGGGCCAATGGATTTCCAGCAGGCAATAGATATGACACACATCGAGGCACCCTCGTCAATAACTATTCTACAAATGTTCTTGTCGGCGAGAACAACTTGTATTTGAAATGCGAGCTAAGGGAGTAACCTTGGAATGTGATCTTCCAAGTAAAAGATTATTAAATTCGTATCCGTAGGGTCGATTCCACTGATAGCTTTCAACAATGTCTTTCATTGTGTAGGAAAACTCTGAAAGACTTCGAGGGATGACATCACGGACGGTGCTTGCGCTAGATCCTCTACAATACTGTAGTTCTGGGCAACACACGCATGAGGATTGAAAGCAGAATTTCGAACCATGCCCTTGGGAGGAGGGTGAAGGAATTTATCGAGGTTCAGTTGTTCAAGATGAACAGGACCAGCGGGAGGTGGAGCCAAGGGATATTTTTGAACCAACGAAGGTGGTATATCATCAACTTTCTCCTTGGAGGAAGAGTAATCTTTGGCACAAGTGGTAAGTGTGATGCCATTCTTCTTTGAATCACCGTTACACATAAGTACGTAGGAGGTAGTGCAAGAAGAAGTTTGATCATGGATAACCAATTGAGCTTGTTTTTTAGAAGGGAAGGGCTGAGACAAGACAATAGGTGTAGGAGTTTTTGGGGTCCCTTGAAGGAACTTTGTGACCTCAACACGTCTCGGACAGTCCTTCATGTAGTGATAATCACCGCAGATAAGGCAGGGATAGCGAGGTTTTTGTTTATACTTATCATCAACAGGTTGTGTCTTGGTCTTGTCAGATTATGGGTTGTTATTTTTATCCTCCTTATTCCTACCCTTCCCTTTTTTAGATTTATTCTTACCAGTAGGAGTTGATTGAATGGCGTTCAATTCTGAAGTTTTATCGATGGGAGGGGTGGGCGTCGGAGCAATTTGAACATTAGAAGCATGGGATTTGGGAGTGGTGTGAGAGGCCTGTGCAAATTGAGGTTGAGCATGGAAAGTACCTTTCACACCATCAGCGGCATGAGAAGCTGTTGGGATTGTTGAGGTGGTTGTGGTAGAAGGACGAGGTGCGTCAGGGAGCAGATTGTAAATAGTACCCGTTTGTGAATAAACGAGATCGAGGTAATGGGCGTGAGCGATCGCATGTTCTTCTGTGACAACTCCACCCATGGAAATTTCTTTAGAGATGTCATTCACGAAATATTTCGTGAACCATTCCGCCAATAATTGATCGAGAAGGTCGAGTTTGATTAAACGTTGTGTTCATCTCCACTCATGAATGTGATCGGAGATATGAGTGGCTTTACTTTGATTGAAAGAGCTCAACATCTCGGTTATCGTTTCGTAACGGATTGGAAAATGGTAGTGAGTGAGGAAAGCCATAGCTAGGGTATTGAAATCGGTGAAGAATCCTCGTGGTAATTCTATATACCACTCTGCGACTGAACCCATGAGAGTTTTTTGAAAAAGACGTAACTGAATGGAGTCATCCATCAAAGAGCTGGATGAACACCGAAGGTGGAAAGTCATTACGTGATTTTTCGGATCCTCTCCTGGTCTACCATCGAACTTGGGAATCTCATACGGTAATTTGGTCAGTATAACGGGCCAGTGGGGAGAGTGTGAGATAGGATCATTCAAAATTCTAGACAGATCAGGGAGGTCCAAAATGGATAAAAAGGGAAATTGTCTATTCACATGAGGATACTGGTAACTTTTGGGAGGGAGTTTCGTCGGTAAACTAGTAGGACCGTAAGCAGTTTGCATATGGTGCGAAGATCCTGGCAGATTTGAACGTGTGTGCTGAGGCAGGTAACTCATAGGGTTGAACGGAGTGGGGATGTTCCCTTGTAAAGGGATACTAGATTGAACGTTCGAACCCCAAATAGGATTGGAAGAACCGAGATACACTTGGCCTGAACTAGGGGGTATGAAAGAACCAACTTGAGGTTGTTTCCCCCCAGACGATTGTGGATTCCCTTGAATAAGATGATTCCAATACTAGGCTAGTCATCCAGGGATGTTCTACCCATACTATGGATTATAGCCTTCGAATGGGGGTTGTCCTCCGAGCGAGGATGATTCCCCAATTTCAGTTTGACCTCCAAATTGAGCGTGCCCCCCGGGGTTATATTGCCCCCCAGTGGGAATCTGGTAACCATAAGTGAATAACGATGTAGACATTCCAATGGTGGTAGAGCCACTGGGTCTGAATCCTCCTATAATAGGTGGAAGGTACCCTCCATAAAGGAACTAGGATGGTGTTAGAATAAAACTGGAAGTAGCGTTATACCCAGGGGGAGTGAAGACTCCAGAAATTCTGGATGGAACTAGGGTAGGATTGGGAATAAAGGCGTTCAAACAATTATACCCAAGAGGAAGTGATGGGGTCTGACTAGATAAAATCGGCATGCCAATAGGTGATTCGTTGGCCACCGTATTCTTGGGGGGAATAATTGTAGTGTTTGGGACCATTGTGGAATGGGCCTGCTGAAGAGGGATGGTTGAACTAGGACCGGCTGATAAGGCTTCCGAACCAGGAAAATAATAGCACATTGTATTGTTAAAGTGATCTAAGGGTATTGTAAATGTGTAAGAAGTTGCGGGTGGTTCAGAAATGATAGGTATGTCAGCTCCTATCTCTGAGGTGGGAGAGTTACGTCTAGATGTCGGAGTCTGAGCTATGCTAGTGGTCCAATAATGATCCTCGTTAAGGCCAACGACAATTTTGGGAGGTAATCCAAAAGTTTCGATAACAAGTTCTCCGGATGAATTGAGTCAGAGAATATGTCTCTTGTATCCAGGAGGTAGGAGGAAATCTTCTAGAGGTTTAGAAACAACTCAAAATCTCTCTATAGAATCGGTACTTTCTGGTTGTGAAGGTACGTGGTCCTGGATCTCACTCTGTTGAGGAGAGTCCTCTGGTGGGTTAGGAGGCAAGGGTTGAGAAACTTTTGGATCTTCTAGAGGTAATCCCTACATCCTACATGAATGACGTGTAGGGTCAATGTTGGCAACCGAAAATTCTACAGAAAAAATCTATGGCCAACTATGTTAACAAACAACACTCGCTGGTAGAATCTATGAATCAAAACCAAGCAAACAAGACCTTCCTATTCTGAAGTCACTAGTTGGTGATGAAATCCAATGTCACGAAGTCGAGACGAGAAGGGGTTGGGCTAGGGTGGAAAAGTTACGTTGACGACCTGCTTAACGGACTTACACCTTGGTGCAAGCTCCCACGCATAATTGTGGGTATACCCTCCAAGGAGCCCGAGTGAATCTAGACAACGTCAATTCCAGGTACCATGGAGACTTGCCCCTCCACAATCACCTTGTGTAAGACCCTAAGAATATAGGCAACTAATTTTACCAGAAACAATAGTGGTACCTGGGGGAACAGTCGACAATTCGATCCACGCGCAAGGGCAGGGTATCTAACCCAAAATCAACTCGAGAGGCTTCCACTCATCATTTTGGTATACCTTCAAGCGACCCCCATAATACGTGAAATCTCTACACTAAGACCAACAAAGCAGAGTGAGTAACTTTGTCAATCTCAATGCGACCTCAGGTTTGACCCTTGTGTGAGAAGGGCTTCCTAGGACAAAATGTTGCAACTGAAATTTGACACTCCCTATCACAATATGATATTGTGTGTTTTGTGCTTTGGAGAGTGTGTCTCACTGCCTATTCCAAAGATCTAGCCTAGCTAATGTTGGTGTAAAAGATCCCTAGAAAAATTACTAGTTAAGTTTTAGATTTTCGCAATATTATTAAAGGTTGTTGTTACTCAAGAGGGAGACGGGAATGAAACCGATGTTGTGTAAGAACTTGACCCAACAATATGCAAATAGAAAATGAATGATGCAACTTTATGTTCGATGAATTCTATATACAATAAGGAGAAGGTACTTCTAGAATGGTGTAAACTATGAAATATACTTTCTTTCTTTGAATGTAATACCAAACAATCATCAACAATGTAATTTCACTATTCGTTCTCTTTCAATTTTTTGAATTCCAATATTTTCTGTATAAATGATTACCTAAAAGATTGAAAGACTTTAATATTTTCCTTTCAAAAACCAATACAGGGATGGAATCGAGAAAGGATAAGCAATCAATGAAAATAAAATACTCAACAAGCACCCAAATCGATCTTTCAATGGAGATAAAAATAAAAAATGACAAGAAAACGTTTCTTCAAATGTGAATCAAAAAATGGTCTTCTTATCGTTAAACAATCCAAAATGTGCAACCAACCTAAAACTTCAAATCCAATCGAAGATTTTTAATCGAGAAAGCGCTCAGACATAAATCCAGAGATTATACCCTTGTCGATAAAAAATCAAAAACAAAATTGGAAAAAGATCAAAAGAGAGGTATTCGATCTCTGAAATCATACAAGAGAAAGATTAAACAGTTAGAAAAAGTTAAGAACTAGCATTAAAAATCCTTTCCCAACTAACTAAAGAAAATTTGGGTAATAGTAGAGGACAAAACCCAACCCAAAAAATTTCTCAAACGCCATCGCAGGCTGGCAGTATAACACAGTGCGGAAATGAATAGTTTCTGTAGGCCAGAAATAGACAGGGTGCGGAAATCCCGCACTGAAATAAACCAGTTTGGTGTGGAAATGAATGGTTTTCGTAGGCTATCTATAAAATGCAGTGCGGAAGTGTTTGAAAAATCAAGAAATTTGAAGAAAAGGGAAAAGCATCCAAGTGGATTTTCAAACCCAGAGAGTCTAAATGGATCTCCCATAGACTTAGAGATTGATTTCAAGCAAAAATAATAGGTCAAAAGGAAATGGCCAACAAAAAACCACAATAAAGTTTTTCTTCCCTAGTCGAGTCACCAATTTTGTTATTGGGTAAATCAGTAGATGCGGAAATGAACTAATCCCCCTAGATCCACCTAGATCTAGGAAAAAACGAGACGGAACAAGACGTTTTCCCTAATTTGTGATCATCGAGTTTTACTACCAAAGGAGGAATAGATAGCATACCTTATGAATCGCTTCCTTATATCTTTGTTGTCCTTGCTTCACTCCGGTGATCTTGTGGAATTAGATCTGCAACAACACAAACCAACCAACTTGAACGTAACAATAGTATAATTTAATGACAACCTAAACATGTGATCAAGGAGTCATGTAATAAAACACTAATAAGTTTATGGGAAAGAGGCGTGCCACCGTAATATATTAATGAAAATTAGAAGATACAATTGAATTGCCTTGATGTTGCAAGTTCCCTTTTAGTGGTCCTTTGTTCCAACACACACATACACTTGCCCCGAAATTTGCATGAAGATAATCCGCAAAATCTTGATGGGAAAATGGTGGCCTCAAGCATCTCTAAGAACAAGATTATTCACATAGTCTTCAGCCTATTCTTTCATCAATTCTTTGCTTAATCTTGCTTAAACTTTTCCATGAGAAGCCCTTGATTATATAGGAGAAGGTGAAGTGGTTAAAGGGATGAGGATAATCCCACCAAATCATAGAACTCATTAGGATCACAACCATACAAACGCCACCTCAAATTCTAGAAGATTCCCCTTCTAGAAACTTCATGAAACCTATTTCTTCTTTTAGCTTTAGAATGTCGTTGCACCCTGCCCATATAGCAGCCTGCGGAAATCCCGTGGGCAAGCTATAGAGAAGCCTACGGAAATGGTATATTTATGCACTGTGTAATATGTGCAACCTGTGGACCCTTTCTAAAAATCAGCTTGTAGAGGAGGAAAGAAGTAGCTTTTCTGAGGCAAAAATTCATGTTAGGAGCCTGAACACATGTTTGTGAAATCATCACTAGGGTGACCAAAATTATGTATAACAGAGATGAGCCTATCCAACTCCGCAGAATAGTTGATGCAACTGAAGCTCACCTCCGTCGGATGCAAGAAGAAAAAGAACAAGCCACAGTGGCCCTGAAGCAAGCACAAGAGGAAGTAATAGAGCAACGTCAAGTTGCGCAACAAGAGAAGGACGAACTCCAAATTAAGTTTGAAGAAGATAAAGCACAGATCCAGAAAGAGAAAGAATAGTTACTCACAGAGCAAGTTGGATTTAAAGAAGCAGTCAACATAGCACTTCACTCTATGGTAGGCTTAGAACAGATAGAAGAAGACCCAGTTTAGAGTCAAGTAGCGAAGCTTGCTGCATCCATCCAGCAACTTGAACGGAGAGTAGCAGAATTGGAGTTACAAGTAGTACCAAGCACTCTGAAGGAAGTGCGAGACAAGTGAGAAGAAACCACCTGAAGCACAACCCATAGAATCAAGGCATTAGCCTTGCAATGTAAACAACTTAGTAGTTGAAGTGCACATAATTATGAGCGCCTTACCGAGGACCCTGAACTAAAGACATTGTTGTTGCAGCTTCAGGAATCAAAGAAGCAAGAAGCAATAGTACAAGCACAGTTGAAGCCCTTGTCAGTGGTCGAGCAAATCAAAATATCCCAAGAATAGCGCACAACTCAGCAACAGGTCCATGCCATATAGAGCAAAGTCATGGAAGTGACTCAGAAGCTCCAACCAGTCATGTATGTAACTTGCCTACTTTTTGAGGAGATTGAAGGATGAGGAGAAGAACTAGAACAAGTAGTCATTACAGTTGAACAACGCTTGTAAGGATCTATGACCGAGGCAATTGTTCAGGAGTTTGTCGAGCAGGAGGCCTTCCCGAAGCAGCAGGTCGAAGTAGCTCGAGCCAAGCTCAAGGCGTTTGAGACAGAGTTACCCAGAGCAGAGTGACTCGGGGCAAGTCACGGGTGAGTGTTGAGGAAATGTTGGCCCTCGACCAAGTTTTGGAGAGCCTTGGTCATGTTTGACCATTTTGGGGACTTCGACAGGCTGGTCGAAGATGGAGCGCTAGGTGAAGCGGAGATTGCAGGATCTCGACCCCTTTTTAGGGAACTTTTTGGTTTAGGGTTTATGTAACGGGTATGGGATGTCGGCCCATGGGTTTACCCATGTTTAGGCCCATTTTGTAATGTATAAATAGAAATCTAGGTGATGTAAGAAGGGGCCAGTGTGTTAAGTGAAGATACCTGGTATAATCGGCTCAGTGCAGAGCTAAAGGCTTTATGCATACTATGTGTTAAGACTTGCAGAGCTAAGTGCAAGTGATTGTAAGAAGTCTTTGTGCTTAAGCCTAGCTTGGGGAAGGAGGATCTGGCGAGGTGTGCGTAGATCTCTTGTCATATGAGGAGTGGGTTCCTGTGGCTCTTGCTTATAGAAGATTGAGAGAAGATAATAAAGAAGAGAAGAGTTGGTGGACATAGCCCCACGCTGGGGTGAACCAAGTATATCTTGTGTTATGGTTGCTTTGTGCATTATGGTTGTTACATTGTTCATATGATTTAAGATTAGTGCAATAATGAATGTCTAGATGAAACTGGTATGATAGATTAAGTGCTTAGTGATGTGAATGAATGCTAGATCTGATCTCTTTCCATATGCTAAGTACTTAGATGTGTTAGATCTGGTTGGATATTGCGTTGTTCTATAATTAGGGCTTGAATATGAGATGTGAATAAGGGTTAAATATTGATGAATGCTAACTGCTAAGTGCTCTGCTAAGGTATTATAATCACAGATCTATGTCTCAGCTAGGTTGCAGACATCTGATTCCTGCAACCACCCCTGCCTCTACCTCAGGTGAGACTTCATTTGCTTCACAGGTGTTGCCGAAAGGGTTGGTAGTTAGGGTTTTGTCGGTGCACTGTTGAAGCGTTGAACCCTGGGTCTGCCCATGGTCTGCCCCTATGCCAACAATTAGTCAAGTTACTTTTACAATGAATTTAAATATGGTGTAAAAAGATGAAATGTAGGAAATTGAATTAACTTTCCAAATATACAATTTTTAATTATA
Source organism: Picea engelmannii (assembly GCA_009831015.1). Classification (NCBI taxonomy): domain Eukaryota; kingdom Viridiplantae; phylum Streptophyta; class Pinopsida; order Pinales; family Pinaceae; genus Picea; species Picea engelmannii. Next base: position 246,288 of record ML783160.1, on the reverse strand, counting down.
GAATTTGTGAACAAATATGTGAAATTTGAGTTTTTCTAACATTGGTATGTTAATTTTCAAGCAAAATACAATGTACCTTAACAATGGAATTTCCTTAAAACAAATTGCATAATTATAGAGAACCCGTTGTTCTATGGAAGGGTATTTTTTCAAAATTTATAATATTAATTTTATATATTTTTAAAATTATGAAAATTAATATATCCTTGAAATTACAAGTCCTTGCGTTAGTGCTCGTTACGAGGGTCTTAACATTATCAAACAATTTTAATTTTTTTAAGATTGAAGATGTCAAGTCTCTTCAAGTGTAGCATATAACTTATTTTAAAAATGGTTAATTAGATAAAAAATTATAGAAGAAATAAAGGATGTATGTATTTTAGAATTCAAATATATGTCAAGACAAAAATAGATTAAAAATAATAAACAATATTTGTTTGTTTTTATCTATGTGTGTAGTTTCATCGACAATGGATTTGTGTAGATTATAGAAAAATAACATCAAAAATAGAGATATTGAGAGGTGTTATGAAAATGAAGGTTTCAATGTATTTTCAAACCAAACCACTAGGTTTTTCATCCTGAACCTAAATCCGAGGCAAACACGTACGCTAGAGTTGTCATTTGCACCTCAAAAAAAATTGAAATGGAAGGAATGGACATGTGATCCTAAGAACGTACACACATTATTGGAACACACACGTGGTCTTATGCATAATTTTACATTTCTCTCTCTTGATCTCTCACCCCCCTGC
>ML783160.1:219318-243247 GCA_009831015.1 Picea engelmannii | reverse complement strand
TTATGTCATCGTCACTTGCCATGGAAGGGGTATGGTTCTAGGGCCAAGTAAGAGGGGGATATGATGCAATGCAGGGAAATGGGGGACAAAGGGGTGGGGCTGAGTTTAATTTTATTTTTTTTAACATTTTTTATAATGTAATTTTTACTTTTAGAATTTTTTGTAGGGTGGCAAGTGTGGGTGGCAGTCTCCTTGATCTCGGAGGGAATATTTTCACTTATTATGCATGGGGTCTAGGGATATCTTGAAATGATATTGTCGAAGCCTATTCTTTACTTAATGGTTTTAGCATAGCTAAGGATCGAAACATCGCCAAAATTATTGTATTTGGAGACTCCATGATGGTGGTTTGAGAAATCATCAAAAGAAATCAATATAGCAACAACCTCTTCAATGGAATAATCTCTCGTATTATATGTCTGGGCATAATTTTTTCGAGTTTAAAATCCACCACATAAAAAGAGATTTGAATCCTCATGCTAATCAACTGGCCAAAGAGGGTGTTAGGATGATAAAAGGGGAAATTATAGTGAATGGAGTAAGGGGGGTTCATTACATTCCATAATTCCTTTATTCCCATTTCATTTTTCATGCATCCAAATAGGTGGTATGGTAGTTGGTTTCAATTTATGTGTTCCCCCTCTCGCACACTGAGTGGATAAAATCATTTGTGCAGTCATTCAATTGTGTGTGTGGTGAACTAATTTTTTAGGTGGAGAGAAGGATCGAGAGTTGGATACATTGCAGTTGAGGAAGGTTTCTCTCACTAGATACTTTGTTGCAGAGGAGGGTTTATCTCAGTGGAGTTTTGAGATTTTGCACAGGGATTCCCTAGATGTTGTTTCAAGTGAAAATGTTTTTTTGGATTTGCTTGCTCCAGCAGGGGGTTTCTTCGGTGTCCTCTCTCTTAGGATAGTTCAATTGGTTGATCCTTCTCGATCCTTTGCAGACTCTCATCTCTTGGATCTTGGCTCTAGTAAGAATTATGGTTTATGTCAACTAAATTTCCCTCGACGTGGGCGTTCTCTAGTAGCTATTTGGGGTTGTGAATTGGAAATTTGGGGTATTGGCAATATCAGAAATTTTGGTTGCAGACTATAGATATGGACCCATATTGGATTGACTTCAACATGGTCCTCCAACATCACGAAGAAATCATTGAGGTGAATAGTTTATCCCTACATTATATCTCAATATAGAAACAACCTCTTCAATGGAATAATCTCTCGTATTATATGTCTGAGCACAATTTTGTCGAGTTTAAAATCCACCACATAAAAAGAGATTTGAATCCTCATGCTAATCAATTGGCCAAAGAGGGTGTTAGGATGATAAAAGGGGAAATTATAGTGAATGGAGTAAGGGGGGTTCATTACATTCCATAATTCCTTTATTCCCATTTCATTTTTCGTGCATCCAGATAGGTGGTATGGCAATTGGTTTCAAGTTATGTGTTCCCCCTCTCGCACACTGAGTGGCTAAAATCATTTGTGCAAGCATTCAATTGTGTGTGTGGTGAACTAATTTTTTATGTGGAGAGAAGGATCGAGAGTTGGATACATTGCAGTTGAGGAAGGTTTATCTCAATGGATACTTTGTTGCAGAAGAGGGTTTATCTTAGTGGAGTTTTGAGATTTTTCATAGGGATTCCCTAGATGTTGTTTCAAGTGAAAATGTTTTTTTGGATCTGCTTTCTCCAGCAGGGGGTTTCTTCGGTGTCCTCTCTCTTAGGATAGTTGAATTGGTTGATCCTTCTTGATCCTTTGCAGACTCTCATCTCTTGGATCTTGGCTCTGGTAAGAATTATGGTTTATGTCAACTAAAATTCCCTCGATGTGGGTGTTCTCTAGTAGTTATTTGGGGTTGTGAATTGGAAATTTGGGGTGTTGGCAATATTAGAAATTTTGGTTGCAGACTATAGATATGGACCCATATTATATTGACTTCAAAATGGTCGTCCAACATCATGAAGAAATCATTGAGGTGAATAGTTTATCCCTACATTATATCTCAAGTAAATTTGGGGATTTGAGCAAGCACTAGCCAATTTGTCCATTTCTAAAAATCAGGATTCCAAGCTCACCTTGCTCACCCTTTCCTAGAGGATGGATGACATGGAAATGGATATTTAGTAGTTGAAGTCTCAAATCAATCCTTAGCCTTTAACCTTTGTGTCCTTCTTTCAAGGCGGTATTCTTCTTCGAGAGGATGGAATTCACAATGGTTTAGGCATTAGTAATCTAGGTACCACTCTCATGAAAACAAGGGAAGGAAAACTACCTCTTCCTATAGATACAAAAGTCCCAGATTCTGCTTCTTCTAACTAGTGTGTGTATTTAAAAAATTTGTGGTGTTTAGGGAAGTTTTATAAAGATGCAATCATTTTTGAAGAGAGAAGTAGCAGTCTCAGTAGGCTTGTATTTTTTGTTGTTTTATTATTAGAACTGTTATACGACTTAGAGCCCCTTTTTGTAATATTTTTTATCATCATTTTCCATGGCACAACTCCTCTTAATATATATATTGTTAAATTTCCGTTATAAAAAAAACTTAGAATTTTTTTATTAATTTCATTTTATTTTTTAAAAAGTTTGGTATAGCTTTTTTTAATTATATTTTTATTTTGTTTGAGATGTGGTTATTTGATTTTTTTTATCTTTTTTCAAATAAGGGTGAGTTGATTTTTGGTCTTAATTTTTATGCTTTAAAAAATGAAATTAAAATCTACGTTTTTCTTATTTTTATTTTAAAAATTTTGTTTTTTCCCTTATTCTCATTTTTTTAAATTTTTGATATGATCTTTTTTGAAATAGTATAAATATTTTAGGGTGTGGTTTCAAAAATTTTGTAATTTCGAGACTAAAAAAGAGAGGGGTTTTGTTGGGGGGCCTCTATTTTATTCATGATTGATTTTACAATTTTCACTTCAACGTACTAGTTGTTGAGGCAACGATCTCAAAAAAGTTGCAATTTATTCTCAAAAGTAGAGGGTGGGTGCTACTACTAGCACCACTTTTTGATTCGGGGGCTGATTTTAATATTGTGGTTGCAATGACACTAGTTGTTAAGGTCATGGTGTCAAACAAGTTGTAATTTTATCCCCGTAAAAAATCAATGCTACTAGTAGCACCACTTTTCAATTTGTGGGTTGATTTTAAGGTTTTAGCTAGCAACATTACATGGTTTTTAAGGAAATGGTCACAAAAGGCTATAATTCTAATCTTAAAAAAAACAATGTGCTATTAGTAGCACCACTTTTCGATTCAAGGGTTGATTTCGGTGTTTTTGCCCCAAAAATATGATTTTTTTGTAGAGTTCTTATTTTGAGGTCATAGTTCTCATCAAATCAGTAATTATGTTTAGAGAAGAAAAACAAGGGAATAACAAACTACTTGAAGGTAATGGATACTAGATACAAGCACTAATATGTTATTATTTGCTTAGCTCAGCATAGTGCAAAAGTAGAAATCAAACATATGCATTGATTCAAAATATTGGGAGATGGTTGGAGAGTGGTAATCTTAGCAATAAGAATTGTCGTAGCGATCTATTGAAAGTATAGTTGTAGTTTTTTATTGTTATGATGAATGTGTGCAGGCTAGATTTAGTTTCCAAAATCCATAATGAGATGTCATGACATCCACAACTACAACCTATTCTTAACAATAAGAATGGATAAATGTGTGCAACTTATAGTTACATTGAATGATCATAATGTATTGGTTGGAAACAAAGCCACGCTAGATATTTGAGATGTGATTGAATATAATTGTCTTCAACGAGCCAATTACAAATATGATAGAGATTTTATAATTTGGGTAGTGATTGAGGAAAGCACTAATAAGTGTGAGCATTTGTCTATACTAAGAAATCATCCACCTACATGAAAAAAATAAATAGAAACAAGTGTTGCATGGCAGCGTAGTCCCTGCCGGGTTGAATTGGGGATAAATGCAGATGGATGGGGAAAACGTATTGCAGCACATATGTGGCAAGCAGCATGAAAGACAGGTGGTAACCATGCAAGAAATGACACGCACCCTCTAGAGTCCGACTTATTTTGTGAAACTATATAGTCCATCTTGCTATGTTCGAAATTTCCATTCTTTCTAGTAGTCCTACTTTGCATGTTTTATCTATTCAATGTTTTATCTGTTCATTGTATATTTTGAAATGGTTAGAGTTAACTAAAATTTCATTCTTTCCAGTAGTTCTACTTTGCATGTTTTATCTATTCAGTGTATATTTTGAAATGGTTAGAGTTAACTAAAATTTCCATAGAGTTGTTTGTATATGTGTCAATAGAAAAAAAACTATATGCATAGCAACAGAAAAAGATATGCATGAGAAAAAGATAATTCAAATTAAATGAACACAATTTTTTGACATTCAACATAGTTGAAGATAAAAATTTAGGAGCATATAAATATAAAAGGAGATAAAAAATAGTGTTATTTGGAATATATCAAAAAATAAAAGTGTGTTACATATTCCTGGAAATTTAAATACGTTTTTCATATAGACTGGCATTAGGGCTTTCGCGGACCCAGTAGAAAAAGATATGCATGAGAAAAAGACAATTCAAATAAAATAAACACAATGTCTTGACATTCAACATAGTTGAAGATAAAAATTTAGGAGCACAAAAATATAAGAGACAAAAAATAGTTTTATTTGAAATATATCAAAATATAATAGTTTGTTACGTATTCCTAGAAATTTAAATGTGTTTGTCATATAGACCGGGATTGGGGCTCTTATGGACCATAAGAGAAATATGTACAAGAAATAGGACTGTGGAAAGAAGAAGTGGGCGATGGTAGAGTGTAATACCTGAAAAGAAGAAATGGGAAGGTATTAGTCTTTGGCTAGAGATTTCTATTCAGAAAAGGTGGAATAACTAGATTGATAAACAAAGGAGGATGTCATCAGTATAGACTTACAGCGATGGTACATATAAGTATTTTTTCTATTTGCTTCCTGATGCCTTTTTCTGTTGCCTTTCGTTAACGACCCGCTTCAAGTCTGTTTCGATGAATTATTCAATGTAGCTTCTCAAGGGGGCGACGTTGATGTCATTCCAGATTTTTATGTTGAAAATTTCCTTTTCTAATTTGCTTAGATCAATAGAAAGTTTATTCAGAGCCTGATCAATGTCTCGATTCTGTACCGAATAGCCGACTAGCCAGTTGTCCACGTGATCTTGACCATATTCAAGAATCCTGTAAAAAAATTCTAAAGACAACGCCTTAAAATTATCAACTTGTTTATCGAAAGCTTACTTGGTTAACGCCAATGAGTTGACAATTAACTTGGGGTCCTGGAAATCGTTGGTCCTTCCAGATAATTCTATTTTGGTCAGCTTTGTGAATAATTTTTCTTTGTTTGATATTGATTGCTCACATGATTGGACAATGAGATACAGGTTCTTCACCTTCTCTTTCCAACATGCTTCTAATTGAGTGATCCAGATTTTGGAGGGGGGATCATGTTGTCTTATTTTCGTGTCTTCCATGTTGTTGACATGAATGGAAAAAGGGATGACCGTCTCCAAATAAAAAGTTTCTTCATTTTTTAAATCCATCTGTAGAAGTTCGAGCAAGTTATGTGCCCTCTTTCCCAGAGAATCCATAGTTTGTGATGTTTCCCAGGCCTCAGCAATCAGTTCCATTCTTTTCTTGATATTTTTCTCCACATATCCTCTAAACGATGTGAGGAAGCTGAAGGATCCTTTTAACTTTGTTGCAGGGGTGGAAAGCTTGGCTATTTCCAAAGGACTGGCAAGAAATAGCATAGGAATCAAAGCTTCCTCTAATTCCTTGATCCGGTCCTTTAGTCTGGAATTCTCGGCATCAATGACTCCAATGGAATCATCAAGAACATCTCTGGTTGCTCTGTGAATTCTAGATATTTGGGATTGCCGCATGTTGGCAAGGTCAACTTCTAAACGATATTTTCCTTTATTGTTTTTTACATCTCTCTTTTCAATAATTATTTTTTTAGATTCTCTTTCAAAAACAACACTCTGAAATACGAAGGATTCATCTTCGTCAAAAAATTTGGTATCAACTATGTCCATTGGGTAGCTATGTTGAATCACATCTCACGGTTGATCAAGGTTGCAGAATATGTTATCCAGATCAGTGTCAAGTTCCATGTTCTCACTCTCAATTTTGGGCTCTTCCGCCTCCCCTACAATTCTTTTTCTCTTCTTCTGCATGGGAAGATTGTGAGAACTATCAATTTTAGGATGAACCTCCTATGCTTGAAGAAATTTGGGTTTATTTGTTACTGTGGCAGGCCGTTGGAGCAATGCTTTGTTACTATGGTAATTCTGGTCCTCAGGCCCGAAGATGTCCATTGTATCTCCATAGAACTGTTGTCGAGTTGGAGCCATTAGTTTATAAAAAACGTCTGTTTGCTCCAGACGCTGCTTGAAATGAACAAATGGAGGGGTTAATATAACCCCCCATAAATGTTGGTTCAATGCGTGGGAATGGAAAATCTCCTCAATCTCTTTGCTCATTAATGAAAATATCTATGTGTGTTGTATGATGAGTTGTTAGAAGTAAATCTTAGTTATTTCATACTTAGAAGTGTGAATGTGGCAGTTACGACGAAGAACATTTAAGGATTGAAGGTTTCATGAACGAACCAAGCCGACGACGTGCGAATGACATTCCATGGTATTTGAAATTAACACTCGGAAGGGATAACAAAACCCTCTGCAAATATTGGTTTAATGTGTATTAATGGCAGAATCTTCTCGATCCTTTCACGCATCAATGACAATTTACATGGTTTCTGCATGATGAGTTGTTAGCATTAAAGATTACTAATTGCATATTTAGAAACAAGACATTATATATATATATATATAAACATTTTTATTATTATAAACATGTGCGAAGGTGATGGAGACGGGGAAGAGAAAGCAAGGAATGGCCAAGTATGAAAAACAGTCGAACGAGCTTCAAAATAGGTTTATAGGAGGAGATAATGAGGAGAGGTGAGTGTCCAATGGTGAAATTGCATGAGTCAGAATTTCTGACTGCAAAATGCGTAAAACGAAAGAGGGCATGATGGACGATTTGTATATTTGCGAAATTGTAGGAAAGTGGTTAAGTATGGAATAGGGAAACGATCAGTCGGGCTCATTTTCAGAATTAGGGTTTGAATATTTCGTGAACAGGCCAACCTTGGTTTAATGCATATTAATGGGAGATCTCTGCAAATCTTGGTTACTTTCCGAAGGGAAGGACCTAATGACTTAATTTAGTTTTTTTATTATAAATAAGACTCTTTTATTATAAAAAAGTGCAAATAAGGAATGGCCAAATATGAAAAGCGGTCACAAAGTTTTCAAAATACAGGGCATTCGTAGTAGAGGTGAGGGAGAGCAGTCAGATTGTATGTCTCGAAAATTTTAACTGGAAAATGCGTAAAAGGGAAGAGTGCAAGCAAGGAATGGAAAAGCATGAAAAGCGGTCGGACGAGTTTCAAAATAGGGTTAAAGAGGATTGCTAGTAGAGGTGAATTCCAACATTCAAATTGTATGTATCAGAATTTTTTACTGCAAAATGCATAAAAGGGAAGACTATATGGTGGGGCGGCCCAGTGGCCGGTTTGTATATTTTTGGAATTGCGAGTGTTGTTTGCATGTTGCAGAAAAATGGAAGGGAAATCTTTAGTCCGCATGTCCAAGAACCGGTAATGAAAAAAGTGGTCAAGTATGGAATAGGGAAATGGTCGATCGGACTTGGTTGGAAAGAAGTGCAAAGGTGGTGGGCAAAGGAAACAGTGATTAGTGTTATTGGATAAATCTGTAAGTGTGGACACAAACCGAACTCCCTAGATCCACCTGGATCTAGAACAAAGCAAAACAGAATAGGACGCTTTCCTTAAGTTTTAAATATTGAATTTACTAAGAGGCAAGAATCATGAACATACCTTATGATCGCTTCCTATAGTCTTTGTTGCTTCCACTTCGCTCCAGTGCTCTTGTGCAGTCAAGATCAAAATAACACAAACCAACCAAAGTGATAGCGATAGCATAAACTCAATATAAACCTATGTATGTGATCAAGGAATCATACAATAAAACAAAACAAACTTTATAGGAAAGAATCATATTACTGTATCATATTAAATGTGAAAGAGAGATTACAACCATGGCCTTGATGTTGTAAGGTCCCTTCCAACTGTCCTTCGTTCCCCACACACTTCTTGCTCCAAGGATTCTGAGACCATAGATCTGATAGCTACTCACAATCTATCTTGACAGAGAAAATCTCAAAGTCACTCCAACCAAGCTGATAATTCCAAGCCAATCAAGAACAAAAGCTCACCCAAGCTCAAGCTAACTTTCTCCATGAGAACTCCTCTCCTTTTATAAGTTGAAGAAGATAAGGTGATGAGGTTAGGATGATCCCACTAAATCATGAAAGCGAGTAAGATCCAAACCATTCGGATGCCAACTCACCATAGAAGCTTCTCCTTCTAGAAGATTCGAGAAAACGCTCATTTTTCCCATGTGTTGGAATTCTCGCACCCTAGCTATAGAGCAACCTGCGAACACCTCGCACCCTGGCTATAGTGCAACCTACGAGAATGGGTCATTCTCGCACCCTGCCTATATAGAAACCTGCAAACTTCCCTTTTTATAAGGTTTTTACATAGGAAAATGAAACTTCTTTTCTCAGGAAAAGTTCTTCTCCCTTCTCTCTTTAGGAACACAGGCCACTGACCCCTCTGAAGGCAACAGATAGGTTTACATCATTAACGATCATAGGGATGACGAAAATAATGTGTAACAATTAGGAATTGGATATTTCATGAACCTGCCAACCCAACAATCTGAGAAAGAGATTCGTACAAATTGAGAAGTGTGGAAAGCGGACGGATGGGCTTCAAAAATGGGGTGACAATAGTTGCACAGGAGACGTGAGGACTCGATGGTCAAACTGTAGCTCTCGAAACTTCTGAGTGCAAAATGTGTAATGGGGAAGAGGGTATGATGTGATAGTCTAGTTGTAAATTTGTATATCGTGGAAGTGTGAGTTCTCTTTGGAGCTGACGGAAAAATGGAAGTGCAACCTCGAACCCGCCTCCCCAGGAATATGCAATCAGAAATGTGGCTAGGTATGGAATGGAGAGGCGCTCGGTCGGAGTTCGGGTGTTGTTTGCAGGAAGCGGAACAATAGAAACACAATATTGAACCCACCTATCCGGTAACTCGCCTATTCGGAAAACTACGAGCCTAAAAGTTTGTACAATATGAAATGGGAAGCGGTCGGTTGGGTTGGTGATATAAAAGTAAGTGAAATCTGACGAAGTGAATCCGCCAACTTTCACACCTAGAAATTTTCTGAAAAATGAGTAATACATACTAAATATGTACCTCTATAAAGTATGGACATGAGATTCTATAGAGCATGTACACTTTTTGGATCATGGGTTCTCGGGCTGGCGAGCTCAAAATTTGGCCTCTATTGTTATGTGCCTTACAAATAGCACCCAGAATTCTGCAATATACAAATTGACAAGCGGACTTGTGGGTTGTTTGGCTCAACATTGCACTTTTATTGTTTTGTGTCCTCCAAACAACACTCAGAGTTCCACGATATACAAATTGACACACAGACTCCAGGGTTGGCGGGCTCAAGATTGTGATTGTTTACGGATGGTGATCCCTATCAACTATCTAACATTATCTAAAAACATTATTTTTAATACTAAATTATTAATATTAAATATTGATATTGTACAATTTAATTAGACAAAAAAGTTAGTAGAATATGAAACAGGGAAGCAGTCAGTCAAGTTGGTGATATAAAAGTAAATGAAATCTGAAGATGTGAATCTGCCAACTTCTGCACCTAGAAATTTAAAGAAAGATGAGTAATATATACTAAATATGTACCTTTATAAAGTATGGACATGATATTTTATGGAGCATGTACGGATCTCGCATTCCATACTTGGCCACTTTTTGGATCACGAGTTCTCTGGCTGGCAAGCTCAAAAATGGGCCTCTATTGCTCTATGTCCTACAAATAGCACCCAAAGTTCCGTGATATACAAATTGACAGGTGGACTTGCGGGCTGGTTGGCTCAACATTGCACTTATATTGTTTTATGTCCTCCAAACAACACTCAGATTTTTGCGATATACAAATTGATAGACAGACTCTAGGGCTGGTGGGCTCAGGATTGCATGTGTTTACGAATGGTGATCCCTATCAACTATCTAACATTATCTAAAAACATTATTTTCAATACTAAATTATTAATATTAAATATTGATATTGTACAATTTAATTAGATAAAAAAGTTTGTACAATATGAAACAGGGAAGCGGTCGGTCGCGCTGGTGATATAAAAGTAAGTGAAATCTGAAGACGTGAATCCGCCAACTTCTGCACCTAGAGATTTTCCGAAAAACGTGTAATACATACTAAATATGTACCTTTATAAAGTATGGACATGAGATTTTATAGATCATGTACGGATCCCGCATTCCATACTTGGCCACTTTTTGGATCGCGGGTTCTCGGGCTGGTGGGCTAAAAAATGGGTCTCTATTGCTCTATGTTCTACAAATAGCACCCAGAGTTTTGCGATATACAAATTGACAGACGGACTTGCGAGCTGGCTAGCTCAACATTGCACTTCTATTGTTTCGTGTCCTCTACATAGCACTCGAAGTTCCACGATATACAAATTGACAGACGGAGTCCAGGGCTGGAAGGCTCAAGATTGCGATTGTTTAGAGATGGTGATCCTTATCAACTATCTAACATTATCTAAAAACATCATTTTCAATATTGAATTATTAATATTAAATATTGATATTATACAATTTAATTACATAAAGTTATTAAAGGATTTTAAATATGGGTGTAAGTGTGTTCTTGACACATTCTTCCATGATTGTAACATATTAACTTAAGTATTAAACTTCTTGCATTATGGTTTGTTATCATTAAAGCTTAATAATTGCATGCCTAGAAACAAGAATGATGATTTTGCTGCAACATTGTAATTTGGTATTGCTATGTTCTATCTGCATTGCGAATAGAATTGAACGTTGGTTTGAAACTGTGTGTAATCCATTTTTTGTTTGCATAAAATCCTGGTGGATCGACACAATACATTGTCATATAATTGTTAGATGCTCCATCTTATAACAAATTACCTAATAAAATAAAATATTGAATAAATACAAGACTACCGAACCATGCCAATGAGAAGAGGCGTTAAATCCAGAAAAGAAACAGCAACAAAGACTCAAAGGCAATTTTTTTTAATAGGAAATCCATTAAAAAAAAAAAAAACACTGAGTAGTGTACATCTATCCTTAGAAATTGGACCCAGTTCTTTGGGCCAAAACATTGAACGTATCTGCCACAAACACAGGCATGGGATCTGCAGTATGCAAGAGCCATTGAGATGCTCTTCAACATGCATACAAAATTGATTACCATGCCTTTTTTTAAGGAAATCCTTGCAGATTTCTCCTTGATGGATCATCCTGTGGTAAAATTGATAGTTTTCAAAAGCTTCCCATGAGGAAGAAGAAAAAAAACATTGCAAGGAAAATGGAATAGCCCTTAACTGAAAGTTATGACACACCAAGAAACCACCTCTCAACAGTCGAAAAACTTCAGGGACACAGGTTGCACATGTAATTCTAGAGGCCCAAATTAGCCCATTCTAGGTGGAAGGAGATGACTAGTAGAAATATGCCTTGCACCAGTGGGAGTTCTGGTCCTCATTCCTGAAGATTTTAATTGTATATCCAAAGAACAGGACAGTATTCCCGCAATTGAATATTTTTTTGGCTTGAAATATATCTCTGGGAGAATCAACATATCATTTCCTTATAGTGAAAGTCTTCCATCCAGAATGGACTAATTTGGACCTATGGAATTCCTACTTTTGAGCTACAAAGTAGCTATTGCGTTCAACATCGATTTCTTTTCTGAAACTCCTTATTTTGGTGTTGTCAGGACCGCGATCACTGAGTCAGGAAGTTTCACCCATTATGGTTGATTTCAATTTGGGCACAGGAGTGGGAACAGTCTTTGAATTTCCATCATCCATTGTCGTATTATCACCCATCATATCATCTTCTTTCGGCTTAGAATCCATGACATCAACCTCTACGCCAGCCATTAATGCAACTGGGCAGATTCTTTGAGCAGGCAGGGTTGCCTTGGAATTATTTGTCTTGAAATATATCTCTCGGTGTACCAAGGAACCATCTCCTTTTTTTCTCTTGGGCAAAGGGATATGAGTAGTAAGAATATGCCCTGGAATATTGGAACCTCTGGCCATCATGCCTGAATGTGTTTACTATATCTGGACAGAACTGATGCCACAAGTTAACAAGAATTTTTTTTTGCTCCAGATGATGTTTGAAATGAAAATTGGGGAGAGATAATATAACCCTCCGCAAATCATGGTTTAATGTGTATTAGTGGAAGATCTCCTCGAGCCTTTCGTTGATCAATAACAATCTCCAGGGTTCATGTGTAATGAGTTGTTACCATTAAATCTCACTAATTTCATATTTAGAAAAAAGTGTGAAGGTGGTGGTAACGATGAAAAGAGATTAAGAATAAGATATTTCTTAAAGGTGCCAACTGGTCGGCGCACGAAAGAGATTGCATCATGTTTGAAATGAATACTTGGAAAGGATAACACTCTTTTCCGCAAATCTTGGTTTAATTTGTAGTAATGAAAAATATTCTCCAACCTTCTGGACATTAATGACAATCTTAACAGTTCCTGTAGGATGAACTACTAGCATTAAATCTTAATAATTGCATATCTGAAAATAAGTACGAAAGTGGCGGTGATGGCAAAGAGAAACCAAGCATTGTACATTTCGTCCACCCGCCAACCTGCAAAACAGATTCCAAGAAATGTCCAAGTATGGAAAGCGGTCGGGCGAGTTACAAAAAAAAGGGGTCAGAAGATATACCCAGGAAACGTGAGGGGACAATGGTCATATTTCATCTCAGTGACAGATATCGGTCGTCAATTTGTATATCGCGGAATTTCAGGTGCTATTTGTGCGTACGGGAACAATGGAAGCACAATGTCAAGAGGGAAATATGTATATTGTTGAACTTTGGGTGTCGTGTATAAAAGCATGATACATTTTGGAAAAAGGATCAAGTAAACAGAAAGTGAAAGCATACGAGATGAAGGGGAATTCATTTGCTACTTTTTAAATCACTGAAGTCTGGGTGCTATTTGTAGGTGGCGGAATAATGGACACACAATGTTGAACCCGCCTATATGGGAACCCGCAATTCAAAAATTTTGTTCAATATGAAACAAGGAAGAAGTTGGTCGGGCTGATGATATAAAAGTAACAATGGAAATCTAAAGATGTGAATCTGCCAAATCCCGCACCTAGACATTTTCTAAAAAACGAGTAAGTAAAGAAAGGGAAAGCAGAGGGCAAAAGAGAAAGAGGATGGAAATTTTCAGAAGCGAGAATTGTTGTAAGAAAGCACCATTAATGGTCTTAATAGTAACTATGGAGTGCATTAAACATGTTAACAGGTTCTTGAATCAAGGAATAGATATAGAGAGTGATGTTTATAGTTTCCAGGATCTGTTTGTATAAGAGAAGCGTCGAAAAGTTACAAGAAAATCATTTTTTTGGATGTTTAAGTTTTTGTACTATTAGCTTCACCGCAAGTATAACAACGACGAATTTAAATTTTAATGTCCTCTCGTTCATATGATTGTTCCATTAGACTTCGCATAGTTTATATTATTTTATTTCAATTTGTTTGCCAATTTGTAGATCGTGGAAGTCAAGGTGTTGTTTGTAGGCGGCGGAACAATGGAAACGCAATATTGAACCTACCTATCCGGTAACTCACCTATTTAGAAAAACCATGAGCCAAAAATTTTGTACAATATGAAACAAGCAAGCGGTCGATCGGGCTGGTGATATAAAAGTAAGTGAAACCTGAAGACGTGAATCCGTCAACTTCCGTACCTAGAAATTTTCCGAAAAATGAGTAATACATACTAAATATGTACTATAAATTATGGACATGAGATTTGATAGAGCATCTAAGGTTCTCGCATTCTATTCTTAGCCACTTTTTGGATTGTGGGTTCTCGGGCTGGCGGGCTCAAAATTAGGCCTTTATTGTTCTGTGCCCAACAAAGAGCATCCAGAATTCCGCGATATACAAATTGACAAGCGAACTTGCGGGTTTCCTGGCTCAACATTGCACTTCTATTGTTTTGTGTCCTCCAAATAGCACTCGGAGTTCCGTGATATACAAATTGACAGACGGACTCCAGGGCTGGCGGGCTCAAGATTGTGATTGTTTACGGATGGTGATCCCTATCAACTATCTAACATTATATAAAAACATTATTTTCAATACTAAATTATTAAAATTAAATATTGATATTGTACAATTTAATTAGATAAAAAAAGTTTGTACAATATGAAACGGGGAAGCAGTCAGTCGGGCAAGTGATATAAAAGTAAGTGAAATCTGAAGACTTGAATCTTCCAACTTCCGAACATAGAAATTTTCCGAAAAATGAGTAATACATACCAAATATGTACTTATATAAAGTATGGACATGAGATTTTATAGAGCATGTATGTATCCTACATTCCATACTTAGCCACTTTTTGGATCGCAGGTTCTCGGGCTGGTGGGCTCAAAATTAGGCCTCTATTATTATGTGCCCTACAAATAGCACCCAGAATTTCACGATATACAAATTGACAAGCGGACTTATGGGATGGTTGGCTCAACATTGCACTTATGTTGTTCTGTGTCCTCCAAACAGCACTCGGAGTTCCGCGATATACAAATTGACAGACGGGCTCCAAGGCTGGCGGGCTCAAGATTGCGATTGTCTATGGATGGTGATCCCTATCAACTATCTAACATTATCTAAAAACATTATTTTCAATACTAAATTATTAATATTAAATATTGATATTGTACAATTTAATTAGACAAAAAAGTTTGTAAAATATGAAACGGGGAAGCGGTCGGTCGGGCTGGTGATATAAAAGTAAGTGAAATCTAAAGACGTGAATCCGCCAACTTTCGCACCTAGAAATTTTCTGAAAAATGAGTAATACATATTAAATATGTACTTTTATATAGTATGGACATGAGATTTTATAGAGCAAGTACGGATCCCTCATCCCATACTTAGCCACTTTTTGGATTGCAGGTTCTCGGGCTGGCGGGCTCAAAATTGGGCCTCTATTGTTCTGTTCCCTACAAATAGCACCCAGAGTTCCGCGATATACAAATTGACAGGCGGACTTGCGGGTCAGCTCGCTCAACATTGCACTTCTATTGTTTTGTGTCCTCCAAACAACACTCGAAGTTCCGTGATATACAAATTGACAAACAGACTCCAGGACTCGCGAGCTCAAGATTGTGATTGTTTACATGTATAACATATAACATATATGTTATATATCTAACATTATCTAAAAACATTATTTTCAAATACTAAATTATTAATATTAAATATTGATATTGTACAATTTAATTACATAAAATTATCAAAGGATGTTAAATCTCTTATTTAAAAAAAAACAAAGGAAACAAAACAAAGCTTTTTAAAATTCAATCACCGCAAGCATAACAATGACCAATTTGAATTTTAAGGGCCTCTTGTTAATATGATAGCACAATTGGACTTCGCATAGTATATATTCATTTATTTCAAATTATTCCAGGAGATTAATTTTACCAAGTTCATCGATCAAGGAAAAGTGTTTAAACAAGCCACATACTACATTTGTGTCACATCACCATACAAATTGACAGGCGGTCTTGCGGGATAGCTAGCTAAAAAATTGCAATTCTATTGTTATGTGTCCTTCAAACAACACTTGGAGTTCTACGATATACAAATTGAAAGACGAAGCATACAATCAAGAACCAACTGAACTCCAAACAGGCCGCAAGCAAGTTCCCACAAGATTCCATAGAGCAACACGCATCGACCTTTGCATCAAAAATTTTGATATACAAAGAAAATACGTTGTGGCATTGGTTTTCTCTTACATCTGGTATATGTTCCCATGAGAAAATAACCGGGGCCATGGGATATATCGGTTTTGCTGCCATGCTTCCCATTTTTGGACCGAACAATCTTATGCACATGCAATCTCAAGTACTCGAGTCTGACGAAAATTCATCTAGGTGTTGAAGAAATATTACAAAGACACGTGAGATATTTTCGTTTCCTGCCAAAGCTTGATACTGTTTTTTTCTTCTTGTCCTTTTTTTTCCTTCTTCAGCCGATATGCAATATTGCATTGTCCTCATTTAAGGTAAATTTTTTGTGTATCCGAAAGTCGCGCAACATGTAGACATTGCTTGCCTTTTTCTATAGGTAAGCTTCATATGACAATTATGCCAACCTAGGAAGCACATCTTGTAACAAAGGTTGCCTAATTGTACAATGCACGGTTGTGTTTCCCATGGTTCGGATGGCAGCATTGAGGCAATGTCCATATATATATGGACATTTTTCACCACATCGAAGACAATCAATCGTATCATCACTTATCAAAGCGTAAGCAGAAGCAGGAGAGTTTCATTTAACACATACAGACTCAAAGGGGGTCGAGTACGCATTCGCTGCAACCAAAACACCTTCAACTTGGAAACACAAGCATAAGAATTAATACATTGAACAATATAATACACAACTGCACCCCCCCCTTAAAAAAAAAAAATTAAACAAGTCACAGAAATTTGGTGAAGGATATTTGTATAAGCAAAGTGAGGATGATTGTGTGGATGTATACGCACAACAGTTGTAGAGCTAGCTAGTTTCTTCATATCCTGTACTATGTATGCTCGCAACTCTTTTACAAATGTTGCTTGGGTTGTCCGAAAGATCCTTTCTCTAACATCCCTTTTCTTTGTTATATTTTTGAAGAGCATAAGTGGAAACTTCCCTTTATGCAATTATTGTTCCATTGATGAAAACAAATTTGAATAGGTATCGAACAATCGCAGGTGCAACATGGAATAGTGCAATATTTGTGTAACTTACCTGAGATACATGCGCATGCAAAAGTAAAGGACAAAAATTGGATATGGAAAGCGGTACCATTTCCTTGTCGATGTCCAACTCTCCATCCTTTATATGGAGAATGTGTTGAGAGCCAAGTTTTATCACCAGTGTGACAGCTGCACAAATGGTTCTGATTGGGTAAATATCACTACTCTGTGCAAGCTGACTAATAGTCGCATCCGGGATGAAACGATATTGTGAACAAACAGCGGGAATTTTTTCCACAATACTTGTTTCGTTGAGCGAAATAATCTGATCACAATCACCATGGTCATATACTATTTTGGGCAATATATTAAAATTTGTAATGCATATCCTATTACTCGGAAATATATTTCCTGCATGTTTCTAGACAATTTGTGTAGGAATAGTTAGTGTGGTTGTCATCGTGGCCTCCTTGTCTGTCATGTCAGCACGCATAATGGATCTAGTTTTGTTTTCCTTGTCTAGGTAGGTGCTATAGACAACCATTATGTTCCCAATGAACACTTGTCCAATTCGGTGGTTGTTCAAGCCCTCTATTGATATTACTTTGGGTGTTACAACTCTAGACCTGGTGACAATTTTTGAACAGGAAAACTAAAGTGAATGGTAGTGTGCAATTTTGTTTTTGTATTCTTTTTTTACTGGCATAAATCTACATGTAGATGCATAGTTTCAGTGAACTATGGAGACAAATTTTTGCAACCACACCTCTTAGTTTGCGGAACCTGCGTTATGTTCGGCATCTCACTTGTACTTGTTGATGCTTCTTGTGAACTGGAAACCATGTATTCCAGTTGACATTAACATAGTCACCATGCCATATATGAATAAATAGTCGAGGATATTTGTTTGGTAAACATACTAGGAACAGAATGTATGCATCTTTACCTTTGGCCTTGTTAGTCTACTGATGTCTGGGATGACTAACTATTCATGGCCATGTCAATAGTCCAACTTTTTCTGATGCAAGCATGTGTAGATGAACATCAGAAGGAATAAACAATTATATTCATTGTATATTGTCCATAATATTTATTATTGTCACATGCAGGGTGGAAGGAGGTGGAATACGAAATAGGGTGTCAAGGAATATACTCAGGAAACATGAGGACCTGAGCGTCAAATTATATGCCTCTGAATTTTTGACTGAAAAAATGTGTAACAGTAAACAGGGCGTGAGGGCGGGACATGACGGCCAATCTATATATCGTGAACCCCCAGAAGCCAAGGGAGCAATCTGGAACCCTCCATCCTGACACCTACAATTGACAAAGTGGGTAAGTATGGAATAAGGTAGAACCATGACCATAATTGTGAAACCGTTAGTCCACCAACCGGTGCACGAAGGCATTTTCGGAAAGACCACTAAGCAGAGAAATTAGAAAACAAAAGGGATAATAGAAAATGGAAAAAGTAGAAATGGGGAGGGTAGAAAGGCCCATTGCACAGTTGGTATACCTTTTCAAATATTGTACCACAAAACCCTCTGTTGTTGCACAGAACAATTCATCTTCATATCCAACCAACCTATTTCTTCCAAGGTAGCAACGTCGAATATACAACGGACATGAAGGCAAGTTAGTCATGTAAAAGAAAGAGAATCTGTTATATTTATTCCAATGTAATAGCAAACATAATATGATTCACATGAGAATATGTAGAAAGATACGTAGTATATACATACAGGTAAACCTGAAAAATTATATTTGAAGGAAGAAAAGAACAAAAAAAAAGGGTGCAAAGCAGCAGAACAAGCACAACAAATATACAGACAGTAAATGAAATACTGAACACTCGAATATGAAATAAGAGTACAGGTATCCACCTCTATAACTTCTCGTCTACATTCCCTCCAAAGAATCTAGCGTCCTCTCCAACCATTATGTTTGTTTAAATGGAAAAATACAACAAACATGAAGGAGGTTAGTATGCAGGAAGACATGTAATGAAGATAAGTTATTATGTAGGATGCACTACTACATATGACCAAATTTTCCATGGTTATTTGTTTTTATTTCCACACATATCCATCACACTTTCCACGAAAGAAAAGACTATTTTTCGTGGAACTTTTTTCGTCTCTATATCCACGAACCAGGTATTCGTGGAAATAGTGACGAAATAATCCCTCCACGTGTCATCATCCTCAAGATAGGTTTACCTTAAAAAGCATGGCAATAGTAATGAAATTTCATCACAATAGGGACGAAAAAATGCGCCAAAGTAAAAAACTTACCAACAGATTATGACATAGAGGCCATACGTGGGACGAAAAAGCATGGAAAGTTGCGACGAAAAAGCGTGGCAATAGTGATGAAAAATGTTGGTAGAGAAAAAAATCACGAAGAGCTTACGACACAGATGTTATATGTGTGACGAAAAACCGTGGAAAACTACGACGAACTTCCATGGAAATAGTGAAGAAAATCCTTGTCAAAGTAAAACCTAATCATTAGCTTGCGACGAACTTTCATCGATATTGCCAGGCCTCCTGTAGGTTTTTTTTTTTTTTAAATCTACATGAGAAGCTAGATGTTGGGATTTGTGAGATCTTATAAAATAATAGGTATGATATCCACCATTTCTTATTGCTATAAAAATTTAGTAATAATGTAGCATTGTGAATTGAAACGTATCTTAGGTATACATTAATGATACAAAGGATTTTTGTGCAATATCTACACTAATGGAAAGGTTTGAGAAGAACTTGCCCACAATGGTTTCAACCATGGGATTGGATGGGGGACATAATTAGAATTAGGGTAATAGGGATCTATGGAATTAAGTGGATCATCTCCCACCATGATTTTATAATTATTATGAAGTGGGGTATATTGAAAGAAATTACTTATACCCTCACCATCCTTGATGTGGGTACTACCAAAAGACAATACATAATATACATGACTATGTACAATTGATTAATAAATGGGAGGAACAATACATGAGATAGAGTAGTGATAATATGGTGAATTGTGAGCTTTATATCCATGGTGAAAATATAGTAATTTGTGCCTACATTGGGATCAATATCGTCACCTAGTTTGGAGCTAATTCTAGCACAAACATGAGAGATGCAAATCAAGGACCCATATATCAAGCTTTATAGTGAGCACCAGGGTTTGATGTATTAAGAAAGGTTACTTTAAATATGTAATTAAGGTGATGCAGGAAGATATTCATGCTAGAAACACAGTTACTATGAATGCAAGAAATAGAAAACCTTCCATAATTTGGCCACTAAGCCAATGCATGATTCTACTAGTATATATAGTGGAAGATGAAGTCAAAGAATTTTTGAAAAGTTTTCTATAGATAATAGACAATGATAAATCCACAACAAAGTTAAGGCCCTTAAGGGAGGTCCTTGGGCCAATTTTAGAGTCACCAATAGAGGCACAAGATAGGCCCTTAAACCATGTCCAGTGAACAAGGTATGGAAAATAATTTATCTTAAATGCATTGATTCAATGATATGAGGTGTGAGAAGTTATGCTCAACTTCTGGTTGGATGTTAATATCCTACTGAAGTAATCATGGGAACTCATGGGATGACCAAATTGGGTCCACTTGTTGATCTAGTGGTAGTTGGTGAACCAAACACACATTTTCCCCATTATCAAATTGGAAAGATGGAATTTTATCTCAATTGTGTGAATATTTATACTTACTTTGAGTTCATTGACATAGTAGATAACAAATATCCATACCTAGTATTGTAATGGATTGATTGGGAATTTTATAATTATTTCATTTGATAATAAGGGTTATTGGATGTTATATCCATTGGATCTAATGTAGGGAAATGCATTTGTTAAATAGATAGAAGAAGTATTGGATGAAGGTGTTTTTCGATAATCTCACCATAGGATAGTGGGAAGACTACATTAATCCAACTGCTAGTGGAAAGTTGAGTTGGAGAATAGTATTCTCCTATGTAATTTATTCCAAAGTGTCCATTACTTTTGGGTTGCCTACGGAGTATGAGAATTAATTGACAAAAATATGCACACTACCAAATTCCATTAAGTGGATTCATGTAGAGATTAAAGATCCACTAGTGTTTAATGGAAAAACTAATGCCACAAAGTTTATGGAACACATAACTTAACACATCATGTTTGAATAGAGGGTATAAACATTGGATATCAATTTTGTATTTATCCTTGAATGATCATGGGAATTTTATTATGAACTTTGGACTCACGAGAAGATATAGTAGGACTAGGAACCTACTAGACATAAGGTTTGTGTTGACCCATGTTCCCATCCATCAATCTTGATAAGGACAAGATATTGATATGATCCAAAAGACTTTGAAAGTCCAAGTCATAGGGACTATGAAGGGATATATATATATATATATATATATATATATATATATATATATATATATATAAGAGTAGTGTAACCTAGTGGAATGTATAGGGCTATATGGGCTCGAACCGTAAACCTTCTCGGTAGAATAGATCAAAGTTCATATTATCAAAATAATTTGAACTGTTCCAAGAACCCAACCTGCATTTTATCGCATTTGGCACTTTCATTAAAGGATATTGTTGGCTAATGAACTAGTTAATTCATTTCATCTCCTAGGAACATGAATATAAGTAATATATGAAAAATGACACCCAAGGAGTTTCACCTGCAAAAGCTTCTATCGAAGGGTAGGATCATGAACATAAAACAATCTTTTCCAAATAGTCCCTACAATTCAATGGTACTTCTTATATAGTCGAGCATCTGGATCATTGTGAAACTCACTAATATACACGGGGAATTTCTATTTAGTAGTGGGTGCATAAATGTGTGCCCACCTTAGAGTCATTGTTGAAGAATTGGTACCTATAGAAGAAAAATGCAATGATAGATGACCTATTGACCATAACTACAATTTAAGTTCTATGACACTTTTCAAATTTGTGAGGAAGATATGTTGATTAGTGGGGATATAAAATACATTCAATGCTTCCCACTAATGGGACTACCATAATGTTTGACCATAGATTTTTTAGAGGATGATGTCACAAAAGAATTTCATTCTCCATGGTTTGAATAAATAGAGGTGCACCACATGGATGATTTTAGGGGCTAAATTTCGCTCGTGGGCTAATTTTCCATGGTTTTTTCCAAAAAAAGATTCGCTATTCTAAAAATGATTCGCTCAAATTCTATAGGATAAAATTATTTTACCTTAAAAATTGCCAAAATTTTATACAAACTATATAAAATCCTTAAAAATTTGAATATTGTTACAAAAATATCGCCAAACATTTTATACTTGGAATATGAATGATTAGTAAGATTCGCCAAGGTTTCTACATTTTAAAATAAATTTCCATCCTTAAAATCATCCTTGGTGCACCATGTAGTCACATAAGCCAAGAATACCAACTATCTAGTTCACTATCATGGGATATTGAAGACAAATAGTCGATTTCAGTATGGAGGATGTGTCTAAGTTGGCTATTATTGATGACTATTTGTATGACAACATCATTACAAACATTGTATATTTTATTTGAGAGTACACTCACATATTCCCATGTAGCATCTTTGATATGAAAAGAGTGAGAGGAGAACATTGGGAGATGAATATAGAATTGAAGCCTGACACCTGATCTACCAAGAAGTGACTATATAGGATGCATTCACATTATAAGAAATATGCTAAACAATATATATGTGATATGCTAACTATTGGTTAGATATTTTCAGTGGAACAATAAGATTCCATTAGTCTAATAGTCATCTAGGGTGTGAAAAAGGTGGAATAAATTTTTCTGTGGAATTTTTTATATTGATTCAGGCCTACATACATGATCCCTTTCATACACATTTTAGTCATCAGACTACCAAGAAAGTGGCAATGAATGAACCTTACACCTTCATTGTAGGATTATTTGGCTATCATAAAATCTGTATCATCAAGGAGGATAAGATGAAAACCATTTTTTCTATGGAATGGTGATTGTATGCATACAATCTCATGCCCTTTGGCCCAAGTAATTCACCAATTATGTTCTCTAGAATCATATTTGTTATGTTCAATGAGTATATCCATAATTTCATTGAGCTATATTTTCAATTATTGGCAATGTATATCTAGCTAAAGGGTCACATGTCTAAACTAATGTTGGTGATGGAAAGACGTTGATTGATCTAGTTGTACCTAAATATTAAGAATTTCATTTTCTACACCCCATTCAACATCCTCTTGGATCATATTATCTACAAGGAAGGATGTTTAGTCAAAATAATGAAAATCATAGTAATTTTAAAATGTGTATGCACTAGAGAATGTCCCAGTGTTATGGTCATGCAGGGTATTACCATATATTTATCATGGGGCATGCTCAACTAATAATGTAGAAGGAGGAACAACTACGAAAAGGTGTCCCATTTGTATGGATTGTAGAATGTGAAAAGGGTTTTTCCAAGTTAAAACAGTGGATGGTTATGGCTCCAATTCTTGTTTTTCCTAATTGGTCAAAAATTTTCCATGTCCATGTGGATTCCACTACCATTGCATTGGTAACATGTTGACATAGCTAGGTGAACACATGCTACACCACACAAGGTATTTTTTTAGAAAAAAATTGCGATTACAGAACCATGAAATGAAAAGGTCTAGTGATGGTGTATATGCTACAAAATTTCAAGTACTGTCTTTTGGACCAGTTTTTCAAGTTGTTCATTGATAATTTAGTGGTCAAGTATTTGGTTAACAATACAATGTTGGAAGGTTAATTCTATCGATGTTTGCTACTATTTTAGGAGTTTGATTTTGAAGTGGTGGTTAAACTAGGTAAACAAAATGTGGGACCTAATCACCTCT
>ML783160.1:171826-192681 GCA_009831015.1 Picea engelmannii | reverse complement strand
TCTGTGTAGAGGATAAAGAACATGTATTGTCATATGGGCACATTTCACCATACATGGTTTATAAGTGCAGCTTGCATATGTTTTATTTTAACAAAAAAACAATGGATATTGAAATTTCACATGTACTTCTCAAACTATTTTTCATGCAACTATTTTCTATCATGTCAACACTAAAGCACTAGCAAAATCTCACAGCAGAACATATATCGACCTCGCCAGACAGGCAAATAACACAACATCATGTCCACTTGTGGGTGAAGGGGGTGAACACCGTAAAGCGCCCAAAAAAAATAATAATAGTACAAAAAAAAAAAAAACTCCAACTGTCGGCGTAGGACCCCAACCTTGCAAAGTCAAAGCAAACAAAAAAAAACAGAAAGCACCAAACCAGCGAGAAAGCACAAACAGGCCCAACTGCAGCCACAGGGCCCCAAATCATAAACTTGAGCCAAACAAACACAACCAACAATCGATGAACCAATGAACAAGCAATAACCACCGAACCAGTAAACAACATATGTATCTCCAATGATTACGAAACTGAAGCCGAAGCACAGAAGGAACCGGAAACATATGACGAGCATGCCAGTAGAAATAAGCAAACATTCTTACTTGCAAACTGCAAACACTGAACAACAAAGAAGGAATAGAAAATGAAACTATGGCATGGAAACTTACTCTGAAACGATGAAATGCAGAATCTCAGGTCGAATTGTGAACCAAACAACAACAACAAGCAGCAACCGACAAACCAACGAAGAAGAGGCACTCACCGAACCAGTAAACAATGTATGTAGTTTCAACGATGACAAAATTGCATTGCAAAAAACAAAAAAATCCTACTCAACTAGCGCTAGACAACAATATTGTCCAAAATCACTACAACATTTGGAAAATTTCGACAAAAAATGTACTCCGAGAAGCGTATTTAAATAAATATTTAAGGTTGTTAGGTTGTTTAAGGGCCTCGCGGTATGCAAACATTTAAGTTGTCAGGCCTGTTGGAGGAACTCGCGTCATGTAAACATTTAAGATATCAGGTCTATTCAAGCACCTCAAAAAAAGTGTCAATACATTTCAATACAAATACATTCGGTAGGGACTAATAATACTAGCACAAATAAAAAAATAAATCACAATACAAGGTTATAAACTTTGGAATTATCAATCACTATAAAGCTTGGATATTTAAACATTTCAATATGATTAGTACAAACAAGAACAACAACAATAGGCAAATAAGAAATCAGTGAAGATGCAAGAAGCAAGCATGAACCAGTGAACCAACAATGTCGTTGAAGCACAATATTGCCCAAATTGACCGTAGAGAACATTGCATATAAAAAAAAAAAAGGAAGAAAATTAAGAAAGAATGCAATGTGGCAGGTCTCTTACGTACCAAAAAAAAATATTATAATTTATTATAAAATAAAATTAGTAACAATAGTTTGAACAATAGATAATGTATTCGAAGGACAAACTTTGGATATGCTAGCATATCAAACATTGGGATAAATTTAGCTAGCAAAAAATGCTAACACAAACATTCGAATTGGTGCTAGCATTAATCCACCTTCAAGCAATGTATAAGAAAAATATATGATTCAAAAAGACTGTATAGGATCAAAAAGTTTGGATATGCTAACATATAAAACATTGAGAATAGTGAAGCTGGCAATAAGACCTCCAATCTGTTATCCAATCAGATCATTATATATATCGTACTTTTTATTATATAAAAATCAATGTTTTTAGTTCCCTAGCTCCAACAATAGAAATTATGCAAATATGTGTGATCAAAGGACAAACTAATATGAAGTCAACGAATTATCAATCGTTATAGTCCCTCTATGCATACGGTAGGGATTAATAAGCCTTCACAATTTAACAATTTGAGTCTAGTTATTTTGAAAACTATCCAAAAGATGTAGGGAGTGTTCACTTACAACTATGATATGTTAATATTTAATTAAAATATAATATGTTTTATACATGGTTGGTTGGTTATTAGTATGATATGTTAATATTTAATTAAAATATGATATGTTTTATACATGATTGGTTGATTATTAGTAGAAATACATATGATTAAAAAAAAATACCTACATTAAACTAGTGTTAACTCATGACATAAACTAATGTTAACTCATGAGATACATACAAATACCACATGTGTAAAAACAGTTCATACACCTTCTCATGGGTATGGGGATAGGAAGATATGATTTCAAATCATATGTAGTCCATATGCACCTACATCATTTCCTTAAGCATAAAGGCAAAGGAAGTTCAAACTCACTACTAGAAAGGATTAAATAACATCCATAAACCAAAGGTGATGT
Organism: Picea engelmannii; assembly: GCA_009831015.1. Taxonomy (NCBI): domain Eukaryota; kingdom Viridiplantae; phylum Streptophyta; class Pinopsida; order Pinales; family Pinaceae; genus Picea; species Picea engelmannii. The sequence continues at coordinate 190,339 of ML783160.1, read as the reverse complement.
GCCAAGCAATAGTGAGACGATGTGAGAAGTTTGTGCAAGTGCATTGAACTCAATGAAGAAAGGGTGTTAAAATTTTGACAAACTTATTAATTGTAAAGTTGAGAGCATTAGTTGACCTCCTAATTTCTAAATTCAAATATAAGTAAGTAGTTGAAGATTTCATCAAATTTTGAAGGATTGAAATCAATTAATTGTAAAAATAATTATGAGCGTTGATTAATTAGTAATTTTAACCTCAAACTTAGGCTATGGCATTAGAAATAAAGAATCATCTCAATATTTGGTCAAATCACGTTAAAGTTAGGGGTATTATTATTTCACGTTGCAATTTTTAATTTGAAAGTTAGATTTCATGAAAAAACAAATAAGATTGAAAAAACATCTACGTGGTGTAGATAAGGCATTTATATATAATTTCAAGTGAAATACTACGCTAAGGGACCAACAAACACTTTAATTTGCATGCAAACTAATAGGAAGCACATCAAATCGATTCATATAACGTCATCCTAAAAGGTTGGACTAACAAGAATATAAGGTTATTTTATGCGGCCTAAATGCATATTTGTGTGTGTAAGATTATTTAGATCATCTAAATAGGAAAATAATGTTGGCATATAGTTTTAAAAAGTCTAGAAAACCTCCATCAATGGTAGATTTATTGATGGAATAGGGGGAAATAAATTCTACCTTTTCTTTTCTTTAATAGTGAATCAATTTCAAAATACAATGTATATAATTAATTAAAAGTATTTAGGTCATGTATTGATATTTATTAAATTTTGTAATTATAAATATTAACTCGGACAAAGAGTTGTAAAAAAGTATACCAAACCCAAGTTCTAAATAAATAGGGTTCAAATTATTCATCTATCTATTTTGGTAGCATATGTTCCTATCATGTCTATATAATTTTTCATGAAGGAAATATTAATTTTGATGTTTTATTTTTCAAAGAAAATGTGAATAGGAAATCATTTACTATTATTCCAAAAAAAAAAAACATGGTCAATTAAGTTTTAAATGTGATTAATACATTTATTGTATATAAACTAGAATGAATTTATTTAAAATAGACCATGTCTTACGCACTAAGAGGTCAAAACCCAACATTTTTGTACTTTCAAAGACTATTTAAACATATTGAGGTTTGCATATTGAATGTATTGATTCTTCTTGGTGTTTTATAGATTTGGAATTAAGATGGATCTATGATAGTTTGTTATATTGTGTTGATGATGCAACCTATGGTACACTAAGACCCAAGGGCCTCACACATAGTTACAACGTTTGGGCTAATTTACAATAATTGAATTAAAGAAAATAAATGATATCAAACATACAAGACAGAGAGCTCTGGGATCTGGGAGGATGAACCCTAGCTAGGGAAAAGCTAGCGTTACGTCAGTGATCGTACTCAGGGATCATTCATTGCAAATCTGGGTGGGATTGAAGGCCAGGTGGCAAGTGGTTATTGTTGGAAGCGCACTATGGACGATCCTCCCCAATTATTTGATTATTCAGAGGATTCTCTAGTGGAGGAGATGATATTTTCCAACCCTACTATTAAACCCCGCATGGATTTGCTACAGTAATTTGTCAGTTGGTGGGCTCCTGGGATAGATCAAAAAGGTTCTCCCATCATTGGATTCCTAGATCTGCACAAGGCTGACAGGCTAGACACTCCAGATCTAGGTTTGCTTCACTTTTCGGGCAGTGGATTCGTTGATCTTGGGACTCTTTGTCCTCTTGAAGCTTTGGATAGGAAAGGGAAGCATGTAGTGGGATCTACACCTTTAGTTCTGTGTGATGCAAAGTAGGGTGTGGAACTTCATCCTGGAGGTTTTCTATTTTGTGGCTTCATTGGTAAAAATATGTGTATAAGCTTCAAGGTGGTTCTAGTCCTATGGATGATAGTAAACCAGAGAGGAAGAGGTAGAGAGTGGTAAAATCTAGAGGTGGAGGTGTTGCATTAGTGGTCGGTGAGGACTTGTAGGTAAGCCAGATTGTAGACTTAGAGGGGCAGGATATTGTTGGGAAATTGTGTGAGAGTCGTCTGTCTATGAGCTATTTGAGTGCATGGATGGAGTTAGCATGGAGTATGATTATTGGGTATGTCCCAAACTTTCATTTGTTTTCTAGAGGATGGATAGGTATAGTCTTTCATTCAAAAAAATATATGGACAAATTATTCTAGGTAGATGGTACTGGCACCATAACTTATTTTGTGTCAAGCCTTGGCACCCCTTGTTCAATTCTCGTGAATAAGCCTTGTCAAGCATGCCGAAATGGGTGAATCTACCTAATATTCCACTTGAATTTTGGTCTTGCACGGGTTTGTAGGCCATTGGCAATATATTGGGAAATTTTATTACAGTAGATTCAAGTTATAAGATGAACAAGTGCAGTCAATTGCACAGATACTCGTGGAACTTGATCCTCATCAAGGTCTGTTTGAATCTATGGATATTATGCGGGGTAATAAATATTTTACTCATACCCTTAACTATATAAACATTCTCTTTCAGTGTGTTAGATGTCATAGGGTAGTCCATGTGATGGCAAAGTGTGATCAGGATTTCATAAAAAAATTCGAAGGAAATCCTAGTGCCAAAGGTTGTGGTTTCTTCAATATTTGGGCCCTCTCTCTCGATAGCCAGAGTTGAAGTAGATATCTTGACTACTATTTAGTCTACAAGGGATCATGCTCTAATTTTTTCTTTGTCAAAGGTGTCATATAACAATTCAATAAAGGAAATTAAGGTTGGCGAATTTGAGTTCCCCTTGGATAATAGGGACCCAGAAGCTGGTGTGGCTCCTCCGACGCATGACGTGTTTGAAAATGATTAATATTTTTCACCATCACAATGGAGTCGTCTTGATGTGATGTGGACAAGAAGCGAGACTCCTCTACAAGATGGTAATTCTATATCACCTTATGACCTCCCATTGTATTCCTCATCTATTTCGTCACCCTATCACTCGCGAGGTCATGTTGAAGGGTCTGGGGTAGGAGTTAGGGAGAAAATGGATTTGGTGGTTTTCTATTTTAACAATTATCAAAATAGTGGTTTCTTGGTGGACCTCTCTTGGGATTCGAATGGTGCTCTTCATTTAAATTCTAAGATGATTCCTGAAAATAATTCTTGTTCGCTCTCGATAGGCCAAAGGTCGTGAACCATATTTCCTTCAACCCCGTGGTCAAACAAAAGGTATGGAAATGTCAGTGGTTTTAAGGGTCAATGGTCCAAAGGAGCCACTTCCGACCAAATTTGGGAGGAATCGACTCTTAAATATGCCCAAGAAAAGGCCTACTACAAGGTCTCTCAAGGGCGACAACGTCTTTTTTCTGGGATTCTTAGAGAAGGAACAGCCCCAGTGGAGGGTTGTAAATGAAGATTATGTATGTTAATATGTGAGGGATCCAGAGGAGGGTAAGGGGAATTATCCCTTAAGTGGTTTGTCATCCTTGATCAACCAGATGTTGTTTTTATACAATAAACCATGGGGTTGTTGAGCCTATTATAGTGGAGTTGAAAAATCTCCTTTCGAGTTGGGACTTTATGAGCCTAGACTCAATTGGCTTGTTGGGTGGGATTATTATGGGTATTTCCTCAACATGTAATCTCACTAATTGTTTTTTATGTTCCCTCGGGATTATGCCCAGAGATTTGGAGTATGGAATGGATCGGGCATTCATCTTATTAAATGTGCATGGCTCGTATGGGGATCAAGAGGTGTTTTAGAATAATTTGTTTGGGTAGAAGTGTGTTCGTTCAGAAAACCTCATCATTGGAGGAGATTTAAATTTTACTCTGAATCGTGATGAGATTTGGGGTGAAGATGCTCGTGAGGATCAATTAACCCATTTATTCGTGGAAAAGTTGAAACAGGTTGGTTTGTTTGATGTCGAGTCAGTTCTTCTTCATCCAATTTGGAACAACAATTGTAGTGGATATCATAATATTCTCAAAAGGTCGTATGAATTTTTAGTTCATCAAGATTATTTAGGGCCTTCGGCTATCTATCATTCTTGGGTGGGAAAGATGCACTACTCGAATCATTTATGAATAGTCTTTGAATTGGAAATGGAGGGAAAGCATCCCAAATCATCGTTCAAATATAATTTGTCATGGTTTGGTGTGGAATACTTTAGAATCCTTGTCTGATATTAGTAGAAAAACTACCAAGAAAATTGTAGTGACTCGACATGTATACAATTTGCTTTTGATCTTTGCTCTTTAAAGGAAAAGGTGGTGGCTTGGGATATGGTTCAAATAAAGGAAATTAATAAGGCTCTTAGTGATATAGAACATGAGCTAGAAAAGGTATTTATATTATCCTAGGATGGATTTGGTTCAATGCCAAATGTGTAAACCGACTAAGTTTTGGAGAAAAAATGGAAACAATATTCACTAGAACAGGAACATGAATGGTGATTAAATATTCGTCCTCTCTGGCTCGAGGCAGAGGGTCAACATACCAAATTCTTCCAAAATTTTGATAATTATCGGAAGAATATTAATACTATGTGGGAGTTGGGGGATTAGAATGAGCATAAGGTGTGGGGATTTGATGGGTTGGTCTCTCTTGGTGTCAATCATTTTCACTCTATTTTCAAGGAACCAGATCATGTTAATATGGGGGATGTATTAAAAATTATTTATCATTTCCCATGTCATGTAGATGATTATAAGAATAGAGAATTGTATCGGGAAATTTCAAAGGAATAATTGCATGCAATGATCACATATTTTAAATGAGATAAAATCCCTGGTCCTGATGGTTGGGCAAAGGACCCTTTTTAGGAATTTTTGGAGGTTGTGGGTGAATACCTCATGAGAGTGGTGGACGAGTCTAGATCATTAGAGAATATGGTACAAAGTTTCAATATATTTCTACTTTTATAGACACAATTCCTAAAATCAATTTTCTTGCTACATTTGAGTATTTAGGCCCATTGCTCTTTATAACAATGCTTACAAAATCATGGAAAATATTCTTGCTAAGCAACTCAAACATATTTTAGCTAATATCATCTCACCTGAGAAGTTTGGAATTTTAAAAGGCAGTTTTATTCATGAAGCAGTGAGTTCGACATAGGAAGGTTGGCATACTATCAAAATTTAGAAGCTCCCAATGGCAGCATTCAAAATTGACTTATCAAAGGAATATGACCATGTATCGTGGTTATACTTGTGTTTTTTGTTGCTACATATTGGTTTTTCACTTCGTGTCGTTAAATGGATTATGTCATGTGTTATTTTTGTATCTTTGGTTGTTCTCATGAATGGTGTAGGGTCAAAGTTTTTCAAACCTTCTCGGGGACTCTGTCAAGATTTCCCCCTATTTAAGTCATGTTTCTCTTCATGGTTGATGGGATCAACAGACTCATCTCAAAATTTGTTTAGATGCATAACTTTCAAGGAGTCAAAGTGGGACGATCGATCCATCTCACTTATTTTTTGTTCCTAGATGATATATTAATCTTTTGTTTGTGTTTTGATTCAGATGCAAGATCCTTAAATGACAGTTTGACACTTTTCTGTGGGGCAACAAGGATGGTGATGAATATTTAAAATTATATCATCTACTTCCCAGAGATGAGGCATTAAAAAACACTATATCTAATCTTCTAGCATTGGCTCCATATGATTTACGGGGTGGTATACAATATCTAGGGTTCAAACTAAAGGCAATAAATATGGTATTGAGGATTAGAAATGGCTTCTATCTCGGATGGATAAGCATATTAATTTTTGGTGCAATAGGTGGATATCTAGGGATGGCAGGCTTACACTAATTAAATCTATGATAGAGGCTATTCTAGTCTATTGGCATCTATTGGTGTTGATCCCAAAAGAAATTATTATGCGCATTTGAAAAATATGTTTCAACTATTTATGGAAAGGGAGAACAGAGTTTAGGATCGCATCTAGAAAATTGAAAGGTTTTTTCAATACCTAAGGCTCAAGGGGGGGTGGGTTTTAAAAGACTTTCCCTCTTTCGGTTGAGCCCGCAAAATATTTATGGGTCTTTTTTACGCAAGATAGCCTATGGTGGAGAATCATGATTGATAAATGCATATCTCCATGCTTCATTCTATATTGGATCCATCAAAGAAATAAGTCAATGATAAAAACTTCCAATCAATGTCGAGCGCTTACCCTTGCATTTTCAATTATTATTGAATTCATAGCATGGAAAGTGGGCTCAATTTCATCATTTCAGGTCGGTGTGGGTGGCATAGTGGGATGCTCTAAGGATGTCTTCCTCCCTAATGGTTTGGTGCACTTCTTGCAAGAAACTAGCAGAGTTACTCTTAATGTTTTTGTATACCTTGCTCAATCCTTTATATGGGATCAAGGATGTCTATCGACAGTGGATCTAGGGAGAGAGGCACAATGGGTAAATTCTTGAGAGTCTATGTATAGAGAATTAAGGAGAGTTGACATTTGGTTGAGGGATGAGGAATATCATCTAGTGTGGGCATATAACTCTGTGGGGAGTTATTATATTTCCAATATTGGATATGAAGCTATGTTGTAAGAATATGCAGGGGCTTCTTTATGGTGGTACCATAAATTATGGAAGATTAGAGGCCCTCCAAAATATTATTTATTTCTAGTTGTTGTTAAAAGGTCGTGTCTTGACTTTAGATCATCTTCAAAGGAGACATGAGGAGGGCTTGAGACTATGTTATCTCTATTGGAATTATGACGAAACCAAAACTCATATTTTTAAAGACTATAGTTTCACTTGTCAAATATGGTTTGAAATAAGAAGTAATCTGGGCTTAAATGGCCTTTGGGAGGGTATTTCGGTGGATGATTGTTTCAAGGATTTTTTCACTAATCGTTCCTGGCATTCGGTTCATCTCCTCCCTATTGTAGTGGCATGGGGCTTGTGGTTGGCTAGAAATTTGAGTTTATTTTAATGGAAATTTTCTATTCCATTCAAATTTGTGCACCAATCACTAGCTTTGTTAACTAGCTTCAAGTAGGGAAATTCAGTGGTCAATCCACGAATCTCTCCTAAGGTGGAAATAAATACAAATTTGACCTGGGGTTTTTCCGATGGTGCTTGTTAAGGACCTAAGTGCATCATTGGATTGGGGTTTATCCTTTATTTTTCAAAATCTCATTATATGACTGGAAAATTCTTTGGGGTGGGGCTCCAACAATATGGCATAGATGAAGGCATTGTTTGCTCTGTTGCAGTGTGCTATCAGCAGGGATCTGCAAGAAATACAAGTCATCAACTCAAAATTTGTTATTGACTAGATGAATGATGTTGTTAGACTAGAAAACTTGGGGTTAGTGAACCTTGGGCAATCGCTAAAGGTCATTTATGCACTGTTTCATGACATCAACATGTATATCGTGATAGGAATATGATTGTTGATGCTCTATCAAAGGAATCCATATTGGGGACCGAGTCATTAATGATCATGGAGGAATTTGTTGATGGGGCACTTATGTCCCATAGTGAAGACTTTTTCCCTGCTCTGTGAATTCAATGTTTGTTACTTCCTAGATTGATTATCCCAATAATAATTATCTCTATCTAGGAAATTTTGACATGTTGATGTATCTTATTTTTTATGTATTTTTGAGACATCTAGTGAAATTTCTACAGTCCTAAAATGTAGAATTGCTTTGTTTGCTAAATATTCTTCCATTGAGTTATGATGACAAAGGATGTGAAAGAAATGGGTATTGAATACCTTGCAAAGAATGTTTAATGTGTTCCATGAGATTATCTAGGCTTGTTTCTTTTGGAGGGGGGCTCTTAATGAAATAACAGATGGTGTTTTTGGAATCACCAACTATATTTAGCTCATAAATGCTTATTTTCTTTGCCAATTGTATGTCCATAAGCTTCTTCTTTATTGTTGGTTGAGACTCCTAGATTCCAAGAATACTCCATTATTTGATTTCCTCTAGGGTCAAAGAACACCCCTCCCGCACCTACCAAGGATTATTTTAGGGGCTAAATTTCTCTCATGGGATAATTTCCCATGGTTTTTCCCAAAAAAAGATTCGCTATTCTAAAAATAATTTGCCCAAATTCTCTAGGATAAAATTATTTTACCTTAAAAATCGCCAAAAATTTATACAAACTATATAAATCTAGAGAAATTTGAATATTTTTACAAAAATATCGCTAAATATTTTATAGTTGGCATATGAAGGATAGTAATATTCACCAAGGTTTCTACATTTTAAAATAAATTTCCATCCTTAAAATCATCCCTGGCACCTACCTTCCCGGGGTTACCTTTAGAATCTCCATCGAAACATAAGGTATGTCTGGGTTGAGAAGAGATCCAAGCTTTAAATTCTAAAGAGGGGGAATGAAGCTACCAGTCTGATATGAGAGAGGTTTTGTCCCTTACTGAGCTTAGCACATTAATTATATCCAACCATATTTCTTTGTCTTGACCTAGCATTTGTTGTAACACCCTATTTCCCCCAGTTTGTATAAATAACTGGACTGGCCAGAACTGTGGCAAACTCATGAATGTGAATATGTGATGTGAATGGACCTTGTGGAAAAGTTCAATGAATGTGAATAACATTATGAATTTATATTGCAGGACTGTTGAGAGGGGATGTGTTGAAAAAGAGACCATGATGGCGGTGGAAGGCACCTGGAAAGGTGACGTTAACTTCCACCGAGAATCAATACCGTATTTGGACTTCATTGGCCTGGAGAACCAAAAGCGGCTCGTTGGCCCCGAATTAAATGTCTCGCAGGCTGGTAGGTAGATGGATCCTCAGGAATTACTGAGGGATGGGGGGGTGAACCGCCCATCCGTAGAGAAATCATGACTGACCAGTGCGAGGGAAATCATGCCACACACAACCTTGCAAGAGGATAAGGCGTGGGGTAGAAGCGATTGGGGGCAGACGCGAGGGGAGAAAGAGAACTCTGGCGACATGCAGAGTGAATGATAGCAGAGAGGAAGGAGAGTAACCTTCGCTCCTAGTCACTGGCAAACAGAGACGTGGTCTCGCAGCATCATGGACTCAGCTCGGGGGTGGCTAGTGGTAAATCCATTGGGAGTCGTTGAGCCTATGGTTGGGTGGAAACTATCACCCCTCTCAGCAGTTACATAATTCCTGGTGTTACTTTCTGATAAGTGTTTTGCCTTTGGCTTCTTGAAATATATGTATTTTGACAATTATGCTCATAAACTTTGAAATTGTGAATAATTTCAGTATAAGAATGTATGTATGATATTTTGATCAGTATTGGTAGTGGTATGTTATAATGGAAAGACTACGTATGGCTTCTTATTTCATAAGTTGTTATTTATATGTGTATTGATCTAATTCAGACTTCACGTCTAGTTCTTGGGAGAGAGATACCCTTATCTGCCTCAGATAGTACCCTGGGTAAACTTCCCCATAGAGATACCCTTCTCAAACGCCCATCAAGAACCTGGAGAAAGGACGTGAAGGTGCAAGGCCTTAAGAAATCCCTGATAAGTATTGAATCGACGGACTAAATCCCATTGGGAGATCGGTGGTCACTCACGACTGTCAGATTGGAAGGAGAAATTGGAGTGTTAAGCACCTTAACCCAGAATAGGTGTTGATCGACGAACAAGATCCCGTCGGTAAATCTGTGGTCACCCATGATCGTTAGATTGGTAAGGGTAAGTAGGGTGTTAAATGCCTTACCCATTTGTTTTCTGTGTCTTCGTGGGCAGCGAAGAAATCAGGACTATAGATCTCCAAGGTCCATGGGAGTATCTGGACCGTTGATTTTTCCACGTCCAGGGAGTCGTGGAAGAATGCACGGGTAGGAACCAATCTGAGCCGTCAGATCTCGGCTGGAAAACCAGACAGCCGTTGGATCTGTCAGGAGTTACCTGAGGGTTAAAACCCCAATGGATAGGGGCAAAAGCCCCGGGATAGATATGGATCGTCCGAATAACGAAGGCCACGTGTCGTGAGATTACCCATTTCGGGAAATCAGGAATCGCAAACTTGGGAATCCTGGTGACAAGAGTTCGGGACTTTCCATGGTGGAAACCCCGGGATAGATCTGGACCGTCCGATCTCGGGAGGCCATGTGTCGTGAGATTACCCATTTCGGGAAATTGGGAATCGCGAACTCGAGAGTCCTGGTGACGAGAGTTTGGGACTTTCCATGGTGCAAACCCCGGGATAGATCTGGACCGCCCGATCTCGGGAGGCCACGTGTCATAAGATTACCCATTTCAGGAAATTGGGGATCGAGGATTCGGGAGATCCGTTGACAAGAGGTCGGGCTCTCGCCTTGATAAATCCCGACGGAAATAAAATTGTGGTCATATGAGAAGAGGTCATATCAACCAAGGCGTATCTCAGGGGGCTAATTGCCAAACGAGGCATGTTCGACACTTCGGCATTTTGGTACTCGGGACACCGAAGAGCATGCTTCCCTATGCCAACAAATCCTGAAATTAAAACTTGCAAACCCTCGCCTGTTAGTATGAGGGTTAAGTATCGATCACCAGATGAGATCCTTTCGAAGGATCCAGGATCTGGGATGACCGTGAGATGTGAGGAAGGGGTTTCGGCTTTAAGCTGGGGCATGAATGCGCATTAAGGTATGTAACGAGCAGATCTGGACGGCCAGAGTCCACCCGCCCNGAGATTAGTTCACTTTGATCAACAGTGCTCAGGTGAATTCCAGACCCCCCTTGCCATTTTTCCTTTAATGGGGGGGGGGTCCGGAATAGTGTGGCATGTGAAGTGGGGCCCCCTCCTATCCTTTCGACTACCGTGTCGCATTTCCCCCTCTGCCACCTGTACTCCACTTAACCGTGCGACGGGCCCTGTTCTCATTGGATGTTCTCTAGCCCTGTTGGGATTCGTCCCTATTGGTCAGTCGCTAGCTCTGTCGGGGTTCGGTGGTTGCAGAGTCGAACGATTCGACACCCCTGCAGTGCTGAGGCACGAAATACAAAGAGTCACCATGATCATTTGAACTATGATCAGGACCCGCGATGACATGGGAACAGAGAGAGAGAGAAAGCTAGCTTGCGCTAGGCCTCCGTAGGTAATTCAGGGGCTCTTATTCAGTAGAAATCAACGAAAAAATTGATTGAGGTAGTGGGTATGTGACAAATTGGTATCAGAGCATGGTTACAACACTTGGCCTGCTTGGGCTCAAGCACGAGCCACGTAAGAAGATATTGTCATCTGCGTTTTCTCCTTAAGAAGAAGGATTGTAGAATGAAACTGTAATCTAGGACACGAACTGCGTTGTCCTGTTTTAGTGTTACGATGGCTACCTACTAAAGTAGGTAGAGTCTCTTGCAATTGAGATGGATGGATAGATAAGGATTAATACCCAAATGAAAAACCCCTGTTATATGGGTATACATGTGAAAATATGAATTTATGCGCAGGTTATAAAAATGTATCTAACTCTTGACTAACAACCAGCGTTTTTCTTTTCTGCCAAGCGGATGATCAGCCGTGGGAATTTACAGATGCATAAAATGGTGACTCACCAAGAGATGGGAGAAGGCTCCCACAATAGAGACAAAGAGTTTGATGAAAGAAGAGCAATAAGGACCCCTCTAGATCTAGCTGAGACTGTGAGGAGTCTCATGGTTGAATTGCAAAGCTGCAAGGCCGACAATGAAAGGATGATGAAAGAACAAGAAAAGCAAACTGAAATTAATGCAGTATTACTACAGAGCTTATCCGACCTACAGTGACAAATTCAGCATGAACCCGAGATGCAGAAACATGGTCGTATCAATGGCCATACTGAGAGGAGCACCTCAAGGAAGGTTCACCCTAGAGGTAAAGGATCAGTACCAGATGATTCCTCTGAGAAGGAAGATGGCGATTCAGAAGGCTCTTCTAGTAGCAGGACCAGATCCTATTCTCGAAGAAAACAGAAGAAGCAAAAGACTTCCAAGGGTCATAAATTTGAGGAATTCAGAAAGGCCAAACCTCCCTCCTTCGACGGTGAGATAAATAAGGGAGAGGAAGCTAAGGCCTGGCTACTTGGACTGAAGAAATATTTCAGAGTCCATGATTTTTTAGAGAATTTGAAGGCCCGAGTGCCCACTTTCAATCTGAATGGAAAAGCTTCCATCTGGTGGGAATATCTTAAGAATATGAAAGGGGTCCGCGAGGAGGACCTGTCCTGGAAACAGTTTGAGAAGTACTTCCGGAAGAATTATTTGTCGGAAAAATATTTCGACGAGAAGGCTAAAGAGTTTTATGAACTCAAACTGGGGCAACTCACTATAGAGGAATATGTCAACAAATTCCTCGACTTATTGAGATATGTACCCTACATCAAGGCAGAGAAGGCGAAGGCGCAACGCTTCACCAGTGGGCTACCCAAGGAATACTGGAACCGAATCGAATTCGACGAGCCAAAGACCTTAGAAGACATTATTCGAAAGGCAACATATTTTCATGAACAATATGGACATCGGGCAAAGTCTCGTGGAGACTGGAAACAGAAGAGTGGTTCGAGATTTCAGAAAAAGGGGATCAAATCCTCAGGATTTAAGAACTACCAGAAGAACCCCAGAATGAACTTTTCGGCCCGGAGTGTACTCCAACAGAATTTTCCCTCATCAGACGAAAATAAAACTTCTGGACCTATACCAGTAAAGACTAATAACCCAAAGAGCATCTCCTGAGAGACTGTCCACACCGACAACAGAACAGTTGAAAAGTTTATAACATTCAGGAAGCTACCGCATTCAATGATGTGGAAAGGAGTGTGCCGCAGATTTATGCATCCTTGGATAATAACCAAGCTGACCACCAAGCTTCAGTGGTGGAAATAGAAGGCATGGTTTTCAACCATCTAGTGTATGTTTTGATTGACCCTGGTTCAAATTTAAGTTATATAGCCCCTAGAGCTGTTGAAAGGTGTAAGTTACAGCCACGAAAACAAATCAAGCCATGGTTGGTACAGTTAGCCATTGGCACCAAAAGAAAGGTAGTAGAGGTCATACCAGCCTACCAATTAATGTTGGGTGAATTCCCCACCCAAGCAACCCTTAACGTATTACCCCTAGGAGCATACGATCTGTTGATTGGTATGGAATGGATGGCCTCCCATAAAGCCAAAATGGATGATTACCATAAAACCTTAGAATGTGTGAGAAAAGAAGGAAAAATGATAACCCTCCAAGGGATCCAAAAACCAGTCTCGGTGAGGCAAATATCATCCCTGCAAATGAGTAAGTATTTCCGAAAAGGATGTCCCCTATATGCAGTACAGGTGTTGAAAACAATCAAAGGTGATAAACCAAGCCCTGAGGATCACCCTATCCTGAGAGAATACAGAGATGTGTTTCCGGAAGAGGTATTGGGTCTACCTCCGAGAAGATACATTAACTTTTCGATAGAGCTCACACCAGGAGCGGTGTCAGTGTCTAAGACACCCTACCGGATGAGCACACCTGAGTTAGTTGAACTCAAATTGCAATTGAAAGAAATGATGGATAAGGTTTATATTCGACCCAACGTGTCCCCATGGGGAGAACCAATCATGTTTGTGAAAAAGAAGGATGGCACCCTTAGACTGTGTATAGATTATAGACAACTCAATAAAGTAACCATAAAGAACAAGTACCCCTTGCCCAGGATCGATGATCTATTCGATCAGTTGGGAGGTGCATCTATTTTCTCAAAGATTGACTTGAGGTCGGGATACCATCAAGTCCGAATCAAGGGTGAAGACATCCATAAAACCGCTTTCCGGACACGGTATGGTCACTATGAGTTTGTGGTAGTGCCATTTGGTTTAACCAATGCCCCTTCCACTTTCATGTGCTTAATGAACAATGTGCTCAGTAAATCTTTAGATAAATTTGTACTAGTTTTTATTGATGACATATTAATCTACTCTAAGAATAGAGAAGAACATGAAGAGCATCTTAGACTTGTGCTCCAAGTGCATCAAATGTGACTTCTTTCAGAAGCAAATACATTACTTGGGACATGTTCTATCCGAGGAAGGGGTAGCAGTAGATCCTGACAAGATCAGGTCTATCATGGAATGGCCTACCCGAAAGGATGTCTCAAACATCAGATCCTTTATGGGACTAGCGGGATACTATAGGAGATTTATAAAAGAATTCTCCAGGATTGGTTGTCCAATCACTTCCCTCCAGAAGAAGGGGACAAAATTCCTGTGGACATAGAAATGTGAAGATTCCAAACCCTGAAACATCTATTGACCCATGCACCCGTGTTGAAAATCATTGACCCAGAAGCTGACTTCCTTGTGTGCACAAATGCCTGTAAGGAAGGGCTCGGAGGAGTCCTTATGCAGAAAGGAAGTGTGATCTTCTATGAATCCCAAAAATTAAATGAACATGAAGTCAACTATGTGACTCATGATCTAGAACTGGCTGCCATGGTGCATGCCTTAAAAATGTGGAGGCATTACCTCTTGGGAAGAAAATTTGTACTTATGACAGATCACTGTGGATTGTTGTATTTGTTTGACCAACTAAAGCTCAATGCTAGACAAGCTATATGGATGGCCCTCCTTAGCGAATTTGATTTTGAAATCAAACACATTAAAGGGAAGGAAAATAGGGTGGTCAATGCCCTTAGCAGAAGCATGAAAACAATTCACCTGGCAGCGGTGAGTACCTGCGAGACAGATGTCAAGAACAGAGTCAGAAATGCACAAGAAACAGATCCCTTCGTTTAGACCGTGACCCTGTACCTACAACAAGGACACTCTGACGTAAAATATGAAGGGTACCAGATGACCGAAGGAGGTCTGCTCACTTATAGAGATAAATTGTACATTCCAAATTGTGACAACTTGAAGAGGTTCATTATGGATGAACTACATAAAAGACCATATACTGGTCACCCAGGATACCAGAAAATGATCACTGCCACCCGGAAACAATTTTATTAGCCTGGATTGAAGAAAGACATAGTCAAATATTTGGCCCAATGCATAGAGTGCCAACAGGTTAAAGTAGAACATCGACACCCATCGGGACTATTACACCCTTTACCCATCCCAGAATGGAAATGGGAAAACCATCTCCATGGATTTTATGACTGGATTGCCAACTTCAACCAAACAGAATGATGCCATTATGGTAGTGGTGGATAAACTGAGCAAGTCTTCTCATTTCATCCCCTTCAAATCAACCTGCAAGGTGATAGATAGCGCCCAGGTATTCATGAAAGAGGTATTCCGACTACACAGTATGCCGAAAGAGATAGTGTCTGACAGAGACACAAAATTTACTTCCAATTTTTGGAAATCACTGATGGTTGGTTTAGAGACCAAATTGTTGTTTAGCACCTCCTATCACCCTCAAACCGACGGACAGACATAAATAGTAAATTAGATATTAGAGGATATGTTAAGAATGCATGTAATGCATCAACCCAGAAAATGGGAAGACTACCTGCCATTGGTAGAATTCGCCTACAACAACGGCTACCAAGCATCCTTAAAGATGAGTCCCTTTGAGGTCCTCTATGGTAGGCCGTGTAAAACTCCAGTCAGCTGGAGTAATCCTGTAAATAGGATTTCTTTTGGACCCGACATGTTGAAAAAAATGGAACAGCAAGTGACTCAAATAAAACAAAATATGAAGGTCGCTCAGAACCGACAGAAAAGTTATGCTGATCAAAAGAGAACTCCAAGAGAGTTCAAAATGGGGGACCATGTATATCTTAGAATTAAGCCCAGAAGGAGTTCCCTGGAAATGGGAGCATGTGCCAAGTTGGCACCCTAGTATTGTGGACCCTTTGAGGTTCTAGATAGAGTGGGACCTGTAGCCTATCGGCTAGCACTTCCTCCCACAGTAAAAGTACATAATGTTTTCCATGTTTCATTATTAAAGAAATATGTACATGATGTTAATCATATAATTGACTGGTTCTTTTATCCAGGTGGAACCGGAGGGAGAATTTCTACCAGAACCCCAATGCATATTGGACTGAAAGGAAACCCTGCTCCAGAACCGAACCATTGCACAAGTAAAGGTGCAGTGGAGACATTTTGGCCCAGATGAGGCAACATGGGAAATGGAGGATGCCATGAGACAGGAATATCCGATTTTGTTTACTTCTGTACATACAATTCATGTTAAAATATAAGAACATCGAGGATGATGTTCCTTTAAGGGGGAGGGAATTGTAACACCCTGTTTCCCCCAGTTTGTAAAAATAACTGGACTGGCCAGAACTGTGGCAAACTCATGAATGTGAATATGTGATGTGAATGGACCTTGTGGAAAAGGTCAATGAATGTGAATAACATTATGAATTTATATTGCAGGATTTCTGAGAGGGGATGTGTTGAAAAAGAGACCACGATGGCGGTGGAAGCACCTGGAGAGGTGGCGTTAACTTCCACTGAGAATTAATACCGTATTTGGACTTCATTGGCCCGGAGAACCAAAAGAAGCTCGTTGGCCCCGAATTAAATGTCTCGCAGGCTGGTAGGTAGATGGCTCCTCAGGAATTAATGAGGGATGGGGAGGTGAACCGCCCATCCGTAGAGCCATCATGACTGACCAGTGCGAGGGAAATCGTGCCACACGCAACCTCTCAAGAGGATAAGGCGTGGGGTAGAAGCGATTGGGGGCAGACGTGAGGGGAGAAAGAGAACTCTGGCAACATGCAGAGTGAGTGATATCAGAGAGGAAGGAGAGTAACCTTCGCTCCTGGTCACTGGAAAACAAAGACGTAGTCTCGCAGCATTGTGGACTCAGCTCAGGGGTGGCTAGTGGTAAATCCGTTGGGATTCATTGAGCCTACGATTGGGTGGAAATGAGCACCCCTCTCAACAGTTACAAAATTACTGGTGTTACTTTCTGATAAGTGTTTTGCCTTTGGCTTCTTGAAATATATGTATTCTGACAATTATGCTCATAAACTGTGAAATTGTGAATAATTTCAGTATAAGAATGTTTGTATGATATTTTGATCAGTATTGGTAGTGGTATGTTATAATGGAAAGACTATGTATGGATTCTTATTTCATAAGTTGTTATTTATATGCGTACTGATCTAATTCAGACTTCACGTCTAGTTCTCGGGAGAGAAATACCCTTATCTGCCTCAGATAGTACCCTGGGTAAACTTCCCCATAGAGATACCCTTCTCAAACGCCCATCAAGAACCTGGAGAAAGGACGTGAAGGTGCAAGGCCATAAGAAATCCCTGATAAGTATCGAATCGATGGACGAAATCCCATTGGGAGATCGGTGGTCACTCACGACCGTCAGATCGAAAGGAGAAATTGGAGTGTTAAGCGCCTTAAACCGGAATAGGTGTTGATCGACGGACAAGATCCCGTCGGGAAATATATGGTCACCCATGACCATTATATTGGTAAGGGTAAGTAGGGTGTTAAATTCCTTACCCCTTTGTTTTCTGTGTCTTTGTGGGCATCGAAGAAATTGGGACCGTAGATCTCCAAGGTCCATGGGAGTATCTGGACCGTTGATTTTTCCACGTCCAGGGAGTCGTGGAAGAATGCATGGGTAGGAACCAATCTGAGTCGTCAGATCTCGGCTGGAAAACCCGACAGTTGTTGGATCTGTCAGGAGTTACTCGAGGGTTAAAACCCCAGTGGATAGAGGCGAAATCCCCGGGATAGATCTGGACCATCCGAATAATGGAGGCCATGTGTCGTGAGATTACCCATTTCGGGAAATCGGGAATCGTGAAATCAGGAGTCCTAGTGATGAGAGTTCAGGACTTTCCATGGTGGAAATCCCAGGATAGATCTGGACCGCCCGATCTCGGGAGGCCACGTGTCGTGAGATTACCCATTTCGGGAAATCGGGAATCATGAACTCGGGAGTCCTGGTGACGAGAGTTCGGGACTTTCCATGGTGGAAACCCCGGGATAGATCTGGACCACCCGATCTCGGGAGGCCACGTGTCATGAGATTACCCATTTTGGGAAATCGGGAATCGCGAACTCGAGAGTCCTGGTGACGAGAGTTTGGGACTTTCCATGGTGGAAACCCCGGGATAGATCTAGACCACTCGATCTCGGGAGGCCACGTGTCATAAGATTACCCATTTCGGGAAATCGGGGATCGGGGATTCAGGAGATCCGTTGACAAGAGGTCGGGCTCTCACCTTGATAAATCAAGACGGAAATAAAATTGTGGTCATATGAGAAGAGGTCATATCGACCAAGGCGTAGCCCAGGGGGCTAATTTCCAAACGAGGCATGTTCGACACTTCGACATTTCGGTACTCGGGACACCAAAGGGCATGCTTCCCTGTGCCATCAAATCCCAAAATTAAGACTTGCAAAGCCCTTCCTGTTAGTATGAGGGTTAAGTATCGATCACCGGATGAGATCCTTTCAGAGGATCCAGGGTATGGGATGACCGTGAGATGTGAGGAAGAGGTGTCGGCTTTAAGCTGGGGCGTGAATGCGCATTAAGGTAAGTAACGAGAAGATCTGGATGGCCAGAGTCCACCCGCCCAGATCTACGACTAAGGTTTCATTCCGGAGCCCCCTTGCTAT
>ML783160.1:141524-157115 GCA_009831015.1 Picea engelmannii | reverse complement strand
TTTATATAAAAAACATATAGACATTCATGCATAACTAGGATAGTCATCAAAACATATAAACATTGAAGCATATGAACATATAAACATATAAACATCAATAAACATCTAAATACAAGTCATGAATTTATACATCTAATTTTTATTTGATTTATGTTTTTTTACATTCATAAAATTGGCAATTGGGGTATCATAATCATCCAAGGGACATTGTATTTTGTGTGCCCTGTCCTTCTATTGTTTGTTTTTCCATGCACTCATGTGCCATACTTATGGTACGTCGTTGAGAAGGGCATCGAGGCATCTGTGCAGGGTCGTGAACTGCAACAACAAAAATGATCATATCGATATGTTGAAATATAATTGAAATAACTAATTCATTATTTTGATTAACATTACACTATTGCTCTTTACCTGTCTATGTAGCTGTGACAGTTGGTGTGTTAATTTCTTGTCCACTTGGTTCCTCTCCCAATTCACCCTCCTGAGCTACATGCTCTTCAATTTTGAGAAGATAATATATAAGTATAAGTCAGGAAATAAATATCTACAATCACAGTAAATATTTCTAATTCTGAAGAATACATACTGAAATGGATACTCTAATCCCCACTATCATTGGACATGTGCACCCTTGTATGATGTGGTGTCTGTTGAATACCACTAGATTCGTTGTTACTGTAGCATTGCTTGAAAACAAACATAAATACTTAGTTAAGGGTGATATAATAAAATATGAATAGACTTTACAAGCATGCTACTGCGGTTTCCTTATTCATTTTATTTACTTGCGTGGCTGGGGAGATTGGAGTCTAGACCAAGCTTTTCCTATATTCAATCACATTTTTAAAACCATGCTTGTAACCAAGATTTAGGTCCTCCTTGATGGCAGCAGTGTCGAACATATTTAACTGCAATGCATAACACCATTAAAAATACCAATAGCAAAAACATATATTTGTTCGCTATTGTTAAATAAATATTAACCATGGTTAATCATTTAAATATTACGATTTGGGATTTTAGTTTTCCATAGCCACCCTGGCCTAGTTTATGTTACTCGTGCTTTTCCACTCTAGCCTTGGTTTCTTTGGAGGTGTCGGGTAGCCTACATATGGAATTTTTAAAAAAAAATAGATATCGGAATTGTTACTTAAAACAGGAAAGAAAAACATAAATTATCATATTTCACTAATAATATGACATGTGTTGTACCTTGCTTGACCAGATCGTGGATCTCTTCCTTGTTTTTTAAACAAGTTCTCCTTTGCATCCTCTGTCAGGGCCTTCCACTCTTTCTCCGGAACCATGGGAGGGTGCTCATGCTTGAGGTCTAATTTCAATTTCTCCCAATATTGGGCCCTAGTGTATTTTAAATTCTCGTTGGCTAACTTTGTAACCACTTTCTTGTTGAAAGTGTTGCCAAACAAGTTTACCATGCGGTCTATTAAATCATCTTTTTTTTTTCTATCTTGGTCATTCCACCGTGTGTGAATGGTGGGGACAAACAGCTCCAATGCTTTGTCATTTAAGTTTCTATAGAAAACATTGTTTCCTGCAGAAACGTGTTATCCATTAATTTATAATAATCTCAACAAATGTCCATTTAAATTTCATGATAAAAATGAATCAATTAATTAACAATTACCTGCAATCTTCTAAATCTTGATCAGAACACATGCGTCATCCACCAGAAAGGTGGCATCTAGTGATCTGGTGCTTTTAATTTGTTCTTCTCCATGCATAATAGTTCTCCATCTATATTATGTTCCTCTTCGGAGTCATGTGGAGTCCCAGGCTCCGACGTATCATGCCAGTCAAAATCATTGCGCTCATCAATGGATTCCAGGGGAACCTCAGGAGGCTCAAAAAGCCTCACTTGCACTTTTCTATGTCGACATTTTTGTTGCATTGGACCATCACTGCTACCTATAGCAGTTGCAATATCAGCAGGTTCCTGGCACATGGGGTTTAAAAACTCCTACAAATGGAAAACTTTACTTTATCAGATCATATAGAAAATATAAAACAAAAAAATGGATATGAAATTGTCATAGCTGATAAAAATATGTGAAGATGCCACTTACCCCAAAATTAGTTATTATATTTTGTAGCTCTACAATTCTTGCCCTATCCTCATGTGTCAGGGGTCTTTTGCTAAGAAAACCTAGATATTCTATGTTATCTTTCTTCAAGGCCTTCGTTACAGTTGTCATTGGGTCAGTGGAATAAAATATTTCTTCCTCATCAATATCCTCAGTGGGAGCCTTCCCACGTTGACCATGCCACAATACATTGATGAATAAAATTAATGAGATGAACTTGATTTGAGAAATTTAGTTATTGTAGTTATAATTTATTACCCTATTTAACATTTACCTATTGAGGCACAGCGGGTGCCTTTCCACGGTCACCCTAGACAGATGTAGCGGGTGATTTTCGGCCACGGTCACCCTGGACAGAAGTTGACACAATAAATCAATCAACAAAAGTTATGAAATTCACCTGTAACATTTAAAAAATGAAATATCGGAGTAATATCAGAAGAAAATAAAATAAAATAATAATAATAATAATAATAATAATGAAATTTCAGAAATTTAGTTGGTGTAGTCATAAGTTGTTACTATATTTAACATTTACCTACTGAGGCACAGCAGGTGCCTTCCCATGGTCACCCTGGAAAGATGTAGCGGGTGATTTTCTGCCACGGTCACCCTGGACAGAAGTTGACACAATAAATCAATCAACAAAAGTTATGAAATTCACCTGTAACATTAAAAAAATGAAATGTTGCAATAATATCAGAGAAAAAAAAATGAAATTTCATAAATTTAGTTGTTGTAGTCATAAGTTGTTATTGTATTTAACATTTACCTGTTGAGGCACAGCAGGTGCCTTTCCACGATCACCCTGGACAGATGTATCGGGTGATTTTCAGCCACGGTCACCCTGAACAGAAGTTGACACAATAAATCAATCAACAAAAGTTATGAAATTCACCTGTAACATTAAAAAAATGAAATATTGCAGTAATATCAGAAAAGAAAATAATGAAATTTCATAAATTTAGTTGTTGTAGTCATAAGTTGTTATTGTATTTAACATTTACCTGTTGAGGCATAATGGGTGTCTTTCCACAGTAACCCTGGACAGATGTAGCCTGTGATATCTCACGGTCACCCTGGATAGATGTTGACACAATAAATTAATCAACAAGAGTTATGAAAGTAATTGTAACATTAAAAAAATGAAATATTGTAGTAATATCAAAAAATAAATAATGAAAAATGAAATATATGCAGTAAAAAATTGAAATATTGCAGCAGTAAATTATAACAATGATTGATCAAAGGTTGAGTTGAATGGTATGTAAGATATTAACCCCCATAGTCACACCCCCTCCATCTATTCGATTTAAGTTGTAATCGATCAACAACTATTCACATGGAACTATTGTTTTTGTTGCACATACAAATATACGATTTCCTTCTCGTCCCTCAAATATGCAATTCGATTTCTTAGTTGTTGCCACTGGTCATGTACTATTTATAAAGCCCGCAATGTTTCCAATAGATTTTGGCCTTCCATCAATATACATAGTTGCCCCTTTATTTTGATTGTTATCTACTAGTTATATCTAATTTGCGGCAACTATGTATCTCCGCATACTTCATGTATATCGAACCAACATCAACCAGTGATTGTATTTGTATAATGGTCCGACATACTCCATCAATTCAGTTACAGTTCCATATCCGACCTTTATGCCATCCATGGAAAATAACCCCAATCCATGTAAGGATGAAGGAGAAATGTGATACATCCTCCCACTGATGAAGAAATATGTGTCCACTTTAGGTAGCTCCTTAGGTACCCATCGTTGTACTAGATGTCTATACCTCAAGGGAAACTCAATGTCACCTATGCTCTCAGCATCATAATTACATGACCCTTCATTGGTAATAAAAAATTGCATGCGTATATGAAATATTTTCCTTACCTTTTCAGATCTAGTTGATCTAGAACCGGTAGATCTAGTACAACACGTCTCACTTTCAACCTCTCTTAGTATATCTTGATCATCACTCGAGGAATATAGATCCGACAGATACCTATTTGGTGGTACCTACACTCGTTAAAACAAGAAGATAAGTTATCGTGTGAATATAAGTTTGTGGTACCAGCACAGTTGCATATAGTTGCAATATAGTTCCATATAGTTGCAATATAGTTGCATAAGTTGCATTGTTTCATAAAGTTGCATATAGTTGCAATATAGTTGCATATAGTTGCATAAGTTTCATTGTTGCATAAAGTTGCATATAGTTGCATAGTTTCATAGTTGCATAAGTTGCATAGTTTCATATAGTTGCATATAGTTGCATAGTTGCATAGTTGCATAAGTTGCATATAGTTTCATAGTTGCATATAGTTGCATAAATTGCATTGTTGCGTAAGTTGCATTGTTGCATAAATTTGCATATAGTTGCATATTTGCATATAGTTGCATAAGTTGCATTGTTGCATAAAGTTGCATGTTGCATAAAGTTGGATAAGTTCCATAAAGTTTCATAAGTTGCATGTTGCATAAAGTTGCATAAGTTGCATTGTTTGTCATAAGTTCGTTGGTCATATGTTTGTCTATGGTAGGTGCTTTGGCCAACACATTTAGGTCCCTCCCTTACCAGTTATGACCTCTCTCCGGCTTTGTGCACTAGTTGGGTATTTTTTAGTACAACACGTCTCACTTTCAACCTCTCTTAGTACATCTTGATCATCACTCGAGGAAGATAGATCTGACAGATACCTATTTGGTGGTACCTACACTCGTTAAAACAAGAAGATAAGTTATCGTGCGAATATAAGTTTGTGGTACCAACACAGTTGCATAAGTTGCATATAGTTGCTATATAGTTGCATTGTTGCATATAGTTGCATATAGTTGCATATTTGCATATAGTTGCATAGTTGCATAAGTTGCATATAGTTGCATTATTGCATAAAGTTGCATATAGTTGCATATAGTTGCATAAGTTTCATTGTTGTATAAAGTTGCATGTTGCATAAAGTTGCATAAGTTCCATAAAGTTGCATAAGGTGCATGTTGCATAAAGTTGCATAAGTTGCATGTTGCATAAAGTTCCATAAGTTGCATTGTTTGTCATAAGTTCCTTGTTCATATGTTTGTCTAAGGTAGATTCTTTGGCCAACACATTTAGGTCCCTCCCTTACTAGTTATGGCCTCTCTTGGGCCTTGTGCACTAGTTGGGGTCTTTTTTAGTTGAGGAGCCTCCCTTGGATCCCCAAACTTCCCTAATCCATTAGGGCGCACTCTTCAATGCATAAAATAAAACCAATTGTTGCGTAGTTGCATAAATTTGTATAAGTTGCATAAAGTTGCATAGTTGCATGTTGATTTATAAAGTTGGATAGTGATATGGCGGTGTGTAGGAAGAGACCTAGCATCTTCAAAATGATCATTCTCCTCCAACTATCCAACTTTAAAGGTGCGTAAATTTCATAAAGTTGCGTAAGTTGCAAGTTGAGAAATCAAGGGATTCCACCAACACTCATTTAAATTTATTTTTAATCGCTTGCCAATACTTCTTTTAGTTTGTTGATATTGATCTTGCACATGAGGTAGTTTATATCTATGAGGATTTAGGATCAATTTTTGAATCCTGAATTTGATGTGTAAATATTTATGAAGGTATTGGATCCCTTAATGACTCCTTAGTATTGTTGACAAGTTGAAGAAGTTTTGAAATCACCAAGAAACCATGCAGGAAACTCAATGTTGCATAGAATAAGAGTTTAATTTTTTTTATGAGTAATGGAGAATTCACATTGTAGAATCTCCTTCAATATTTTTGTTGTTATCTCTAAGAACCATTTTGTCAAGAAAACCTCTAAGTCATTGATTTGAAGGACTTGTTGATTTCCCAATCCATCATTTTTCTTCATGATAGATAAATCACTAAGTTGGGAGACCAAAATTCCTTTAAAAGTTAGTAATTGAACCTTTGTCATTGAAGTAAGAAAAGAAAGGTGTCAATTTTTTTGTATTTTTGGATAATTTATCCAAGAAAAGGAAACTTTCTAGGCTGGGAGGCCAGTAAGTCTCCAAACCTAGTGACTAAACCTTATTGAGCCTTAAGGTATACGATTTACCCCCAAAAAGAAAAATCACTTATTCAGTGAGGTTACTCGTTGTCCAAACCAACCGATTGAGGTTATTGACCCTTGCACTCAACAAATTTCCTCCTTGGGGTAAATCACTCACTTGTCCTTATTTATCCTTATGACCTCTCTTGGGCCTTGTGCACTAGTTCGGGTCTTTTCTAGGTTGAGGAGCCTCCCTTGGGTCCCCAAACTTCCCTAATCCATTAGGGTGCACTCTTCAATGCATAAAATAAAACCAATTGTTGCGTAGTTGCATAAAGTTGTGTAAGTTGCATAAAGTTGCGTAGTTGCATGTTGATTTATAAAGTTAGATAGTCCTTGTTTCTCCTTTTCTTCATTGTGGTGACTTTATTCTTCTTCCTTTAGTTGTTTTTTTCTTTACTCGATGTGTTTTGCTAGTGTAATCATATCCAAAGTGATACCCACAAGTAGTTGAGCATTTTACCCATTTCCAGAGTGATGCACACTACCTAAAGCCACAACTAGAGTTCACCTATATAAAAAATCAATTTATATTCCATTGGGGTTTACAAGGTTACATTTTCAAGATTTAATGGTTTTCTATAGTTGGTTGTAGAAAATGAGATTCTGAAACCCTATGGAAATGTATTTTCATCTCTAGATTGAAGATTTCGTTTTTCTTGGTTTTCAAAGCTATCCATCAACCAAAAAAATCAATTTATGATGTCATGGTTATTAGAGATATGCAAAGTAGAAAATAAATTGATCTGGTATAAAACTAAGAGGATATCTGGTATACCTTACAAAGTAGAAATCCAAGTCCATCTAATAAACTAATCCTAGAAGTTAAAAGATTGGTGAAATTACAATGAATAGAGGTACTCACCATTCTTGGTGCCCTCGTAGTCTATATTTGTTCCCTTGCAGTATATCTTTGTTCCCTTATAGTGTATCTCCCCTTCATGCCCTCACAGTTTATCCTAGTGCCCTCAACTCAGTGCCCCTCGTGTGCCCTCGACTCAATGCCCTCTGTGTGCCCTCGACTCAGTGCCCCTCATGTGCCCTCAACTCAGTTCCCTCAGTTTTCCCTCTGTGTTCCCTCGACTTAGTTCCCTCGCAATGTATCTCCTCAGTGTATCTCCTCCCTAGCAGTGTATCTCCTGCAACTTTCTCCTCGTAGACTATCTCTCTCACTCGCAGACTATCTCCTCCCTGACAGTGTATCTCCTCCCTGTCAGTGTATCTCCTCCCTCACAAACTATCTCCTTGGTCGCGTGCACAGTGATATGATCACTAATAGGTTTTGGTCACGTGCCTAGAGGACTCTTTCTTGATGGGCGTGCAATAACCCTCCTTTGGTCGCGTGCTCCCTTACACTCTCAAATGTTGACACAAATATATGTCAATTTTATGCCCACTAATGACTGAATATAGATCTAATGCATGCCCACTAATTTAGTACTTGTAGCGGGTATATCTAATGCATGAGCACAATGATATACTTTTTGGTGATTAAATATAACGGAAGCATCCACCATGTTGTAATTGTGTTCCAACTTGTTGTTTGTGTGGATGATGTGAAGTTCATGCTTATTCAATTGCATTTTGTGCTAAATGAACTCTAATTGTAATGATGAATGTTGCATATTCTAGTTATTATTAGTATGAATGCATAGAAGTAGATAATGGGAATGAATACTTAGTAATAATGTTCCTCATCTCGATGTTCACATTTCAAAAAAAATAATTTAGGAAATGCAACTTGGCTAAGACCTTCCATGTTTAAGGGAATGATGTGATAGTATTAGACAATGATTCCCTTTGTTGGAAACCCTCATGATATACGTTGGTTTATAATACAATCCAACATGTTGGTGTAGAAAATGGGGTGAAAGACTCATAAAATTGCATAACCATATCCATTGGGATGCTTCCACAACGACACTAAACTACCAGTCACAGAACAAGGCAAGTTCAAATTTGGCATATCATCTCATTTCATTGATGAAGTAGAGTGTGATGTATTATTAGATTTTTGTGATATAATATTTAATGGTATCCTCCACAAGAATATGTTTTAAGTTCTTTTAGTTGTCTCTTAATAGAGAGAAGACTTAATGCAATAGAACCTTTCAACTTTTGATATAACTAGATACCTATGCAGACTCGTCTTTTAAGATTTTTTTGCGAGTATAAAATCCTAATTAGCAGTAACTTGTAAATGGCTTGAAATTGTATTAAACTCTTACTACCACTTAATTAATGTAAGAAATTCTATTAGTGGTCTAATCATTGTATTAGATCAATTCATTACCTACTATATCTCAAACAATCCAAAATTTTAGTGTATCTATGTTGAATCTGCTTCAAAGTTGGATGAGAAGAGGAGGAAGCTTGATTTTGTAGTCTAATGGTTCTAGTTTGCAGT
Organism: Picea engelmannii; assembly: GCA_009831015.1. Lineage (NCBI taxonomy): Eukaryota > Viridiplantae > Streptophyta > Pinopsida > Pinales > Pinaceae > Picea > Picea engelmannii. The sequence goes on along the minus strand of ML783160.1, from coordinate 148,543 downwards.
AGTACCTATGCAATTGGAGTTGTCTCAAGTACAAGAGTAGTTCCTTTATCTTTTGGTTGTTTCTTTGAAGAGGATGGAGGATGGAGGATTAACAAAGGTCTCTAATGAATTGGGAATGCACTCAATGGAGACTTAAGAGCATGGCCTTATGGATAGAAAATGCATATGAGAATACTTTATTTTTCCCATAATTATTCCAACATGAGGAAAAGAATGAATAGCATATGGGGCATTCAAAATCCAGTAGGGGCTAGAGTGTAGAGATTCCAAGAAATATCAAAGGTGGGGACAACCCATTTCCAATATGTATTGAAGGGTCTAGAATTAGTCAACATTGCAAACATAGCGACAATTTGCTTGTTTTTTCCAAGGTTTATGGAAGGAATTCAAAATAAATAGTTAATGGACATTTGTGACAAAGGAGAATTTAAAGGACAATGTATACTATTTTCGATGAGAGAAAATACCTAGTCCTAATCATTGGACTATATAGTTTTATATTATATGGGGCTATATGAGCTCATTGAAGAGGATGTGCTAGCCATTCCAAATTAATATAGGAGCTCTGGAAAAGTCTTAGGTGCATTTGAAATTCAACCTTTCTATGTTTGATCCCTAAAAAATATGATCCATACATTTTTTAATATCTCAATCCAATATCATTATGCAATTATATTTATAAAAAATATATCAAAAGTAACTAGAAGGAGGATAAATCATAATCTATCCAAAGCCATTTCTTTTGAATAGTTTGGCTTCTTGAATGGGAGATAAATCCCTTATATTGTGGGGGTTGGCATAAGAAGCTTTTCATTCTACCAAGACAAAGAAAATGGTAACCTTTGTTATAAAGTTGGGTCTATCAAAGGCATACAGTAGGGTTTCATGGTTAGATTTAATATTATTTCGCATACATGTTGGTTCCAATCTTCCAGTGGTTAGTTGGGTCAAAGGTTGTTTAAATTCAATATCATTCTCTATTCTAATTAATGGGTCGACTGCTTCTTTCTTCAATCCCTCTAGAAGAAAAAGATTGAGAAATTTAATCCTTCTTTCTTCAATACCATCACCCACTTATTAAGTCATTATGTAGATTGGGAACTTGAAGAACAAGATAAGATCCCAAGAATTGGTGAGAAGTGATTCATGCAAATGCACCAAAATGGAATTTGGAGAATGATCCTTGTAAAATTTGAATAAAATATTTGGAGAATGATAATTTTGAAGGTGCTAGTCCTCTTCCTACACACCACGGCTAGATCACCTCTCATTGACAGTCTGTGTATTGATCCCTTTTAGTTTTGGGTTGTTAGTATTTTCAATTGCACGCACCTTTCAATCTAGTCAAAGTTCAATTAATGTCTCTTGTTACTATAGGGTTATAAAGCCTCATCACAATGCCCATATGCCTCCAACCTTGTGATCTAATGATCATTTGGTGACAAGTGTCATGAGGGGTGATGAAAAATACTAGGGGTAACTTTCAATTCAAAGCTAGGAATGACCAGACCCACATCAAGTGAAGGAATAAAATTAAGAAGGTACATGTGTTGTCCCATTCCATGTCAACAACAAAGCATCCATTCACTGGGAACACTAAAACCCAACAAATCGATGACTCCACTAAATTAGGGTTTATGGTTTACATGATGAATTGATTATGGAAGAAAGTGGGTGTGTGAGTCAAATTTGAGTCCAAAAACCCTCCCATATCGTTAAGGCATGTGAATAATCTATCCATGTCAAATTTCAATGCATACAGAAACAGTTTGAAAATTTTCAATGTTGGCCCCATTCATAGGTCGTTGTTGCCCGTGTCTAGTCCTAGTACAATTTCCTTGTAAAATTTGAATAAAATATTTGGAGAATGATAATTTTGAAGGTGTTAGGCCTCTTCCTACACACCACGGCCAGATCACCTCTCATTGACTGTCTGTGTATTTATCCCTTTTAGTTTGGGGTTGTTAGTATTTTCAATTGCACACACCTTTCAATCTAGTCAAAGTTCAATTAATGTCTCTTGTTATTGTAGGGTTATAAAGCCTCATCCCAATGCCCATATGCCTCCAACATTGTGATCTAATTATGATTGTTTGGTGACAAGTGTCATGAAGGGTGATGGCAAAGACTAGGGGTAACTTTCAATTCAAGGCTAGGAATGAACAAGCCCACATCAAGTGAAGGAAGAAAATTAAGAAGGTACATGTGTTGTCCCATTCCATGTCAACAAAAACACATCCTTTCACTGGGAACACTAAAACCCGAAAAATCGATGAATCCACTAAAGTAGGGTTTATGGTTTACATGATGAATTGATCATGGAAGAAAGTGGGTGTGTGAGTCAAATTTGAGTCCAGAAACCCTCCCATATTGTTAAGGCATGCAAACAGTCTATCCATGTCAAATTCAATGAATACAGAAAAAGTTTGAAAAAATTTCAACGTTTGCCCCATTCACAGGTCATTGTTGCTCATGTCTAGTCCTATTACAATTTCCTTGTAAAATTTGAATAAAATATTTGGAGAATAATAATTTTGAAGGTGTTAGGCTTCTTCCTACACACCACGGCCAGATCACCTCTCATTGACAGTCTATGTATTGATCCCTTTTAGTTTTGGGTTGTTAGTATTTTCAATTGCACTCACCTTTCAATCTAGTCAAAGTTCAATTAATGTCTCTGGTTACTGTAGGGTTATAAAGCCTCATCCCAATGCCCATATGCCTCCAACATTGTGATCTAATTATGATCGTTTGGTGACAAGTGTCATGAAGGGTGATGACTAAGACTAGGGGTAACTTTCAATTCAAGGATAGGAATGACCAGGCCCACATCAAGTGAAGGAAGAAAATTAAGAAGGTATAGGTGTTGTCCCATTCCATGTCAATAACAACACATCCATTCACTGGGAACACTAAAACCCGACAAATCGATGACTCCACTAAATTAGGGTTTATGGTTTACATGATGAATTGATGATGGAATAAAGTGGGTGTGTGAGTCAAATTTGAGTCCAGAAACCCTCCCATGTCGTTAAGGCATGTGAATAGTCTATCCATGTCAAATTTCAATGCATACAGAAACAGTTTGAAAAAAATTCAACGTTGGCCCCATTCATAGGTCATTGTTGCCCGTGTCTAGTCCTAGTACAATTTCCTTGTAAAATTTGAATAAACTATTTGGTGAATGATAATTTTGAAGGTGATAGGCTTCTTCCTACACAACACGGCTAGATCACCTCTCATTGGCAGTCTGTGTATTGGTCCCTTTTAGTTTTGAGTTGTTTGTATTTTCAATTGCACGCACCTTTCAATCTAGTCAAAGTTCAATTAATGTCTCTTGTTACTGTAGGGTTATAAATCCTCATCCCAATGCCCATATGCCTCCAACCTTGTGATCTAATTATGATCATTTCGTGACAAGTGTCATTAAGGTTGATGACTACGACTAGGGGTAACTTTCAATTCAAGGCTAGGAATGACCAGGCCCACATAAAGTGAAGGAAGAAAATTAAGAAGGTACATGTGTTGTCCCATTCCATGTCAACAACAATGCATCCATTCATTGGGATGACATACCTACATCGTTGTTATGATTAGGTGCAGTCGCGTAGAGCTCCTCTTGGTTTCGAGAATAGTTCATTCTCTACTAAACAGGGGCAACCACGTGAAGGTGGAAGCTCTAATTATGCCCCCCCTCACATAACTCGCAATTTCCCCATAGTGTGTAATTTGAAATTATAAAGAAAATGTATCATATACTATATTATACAAAATAAAAACATATAAATATCATATAAAAGATATAAACACATACCTCTTCTTTTCAACAATTAAATATCAATCATCTTCTTCTTCATCCAGCTCAACATTTGTATCAAGATCTGGTTCAGAATTGATATTGGTGAAAGGATCATTCATATAAACATCATCATCAACGTCATTTTTGTTAATATAGTCATCGATATCGTCAATGAGATTGTCGTCTCCTACATTTGGATGATCAACTTCTTCGTCTGACACATCGACTACATGAGCCACTTTATCCTTATATGCATAATCATGATCTTCTTCCTCGTTATTATCTTCATCCTCGGCTACATGATTATACTTTATTGGTCTTCCTCTTGGATCATATCTAACAATGTATGACAACCCTGCTTTACCAAGTACCTCTGAGCAAAATACTTGCTCACATTGACTTGGAAGAACATAAGGTTTTGTACCCGATTCAAATGCCCTTGTATTAACCATTGTAAATCCATTATCATGCTCAATAATAGTTCTTTCAGAATCACGTTCATGCATCTGTAGCCTATACCATTTAACCTCAAACAAAACTATTTTAAAGGAATTAAAATCACACTCAATTATATCCTCCAAATGCCCATAGTACCTATTCTCAATTTCTTCCGTATTTTTGTCACTTCTAGAGGAAATTTTGGTGACCTTAAACACTGCAGTTATCCCACAATCCGAGGTTTTCATCTTATCATCCAACATTTTGATACGAAATTTACGACCATTACACCACATAGCCTTGTGATGTTTCAACTAAAACATGGACAACAAGTAAAAAATACATTGCCAATTAATAAACCTCATATAGGACTTAGTAAATATATATTTCAAAAATTAAACAAACCAAATACATTGAAAAATTGGGAAATAACTAGGAAAATGTGGGTAAAAAATGTACTTGTCTGTTTATCTTTTAAACCAAAGGCTAAATCAAATTCCCTTGATGTAAGATCAGGAAATTGATCTCAATGACAATGTGTTGTTTTAATCATCTTACTCACCCCATCCCATGATAACCTACGAAAGTATTCTTTAGTATATTCTATCCAATGCTCCATCCAATCAAGGTTGTTTGCAATGTATAAATGTAAATCATCCCACTCTTGAGCAACTATATAATAAAATAACAATTTAATATCATTAATTAGTTATTGTTAATAAAGGAATAATTTAATATAGTTCAATATGTAGGAACAAAAAATGTAAAAAATCAGTATGATAAAATAAAATTGGAAAAATAAATGTGTAATATATTAAATCTATGTCAACATCTAATAATTACCTTTCACATTCCTCATTTTACCTTTCCCCAGTAGGACATCCCCTTCAAATTTGTTGATGGAGTCGAGATGCCAAATGCAAGGCACATTCATATTTTCTGTTAATTTAGGTAGATATTGACTAATATACACCATGCATTGATATACCATATATCCCTCAACCATAGAACCCTTCGGACGTGATCTTTGTCTAACAAAAGCCTTCAGTGACTTCAATTGCCTCTCCACCATCCACATCGACCTTGTGTGTACTGGTCCACATAATTCAATCTCCTCAACTTGGTGTATGAGGTAGTGTTCTTGTGCATTGAAAAATGTTGGAGGTAGATGTTGTTGCATTTGACACATTAGTCGGGGAATTTCTCTCTTCCAATACCATATATCTTCTTTATGGATTTCTTTTGATGATAGCCACCTACAAATGTCTATGCAATAAAATAATATCAAGGCATACATAAATTTGCAGATAAAACATAATATGTCAATAAGTTCTGCTACAAATCACATAAGTAGTACATTTTCCTTATAAAACAATACTTACCTCATGTATTTTCCAAGTACATAAATAATTTGTTTGATGTTGTTGTCAAAGTCGTCTGGGAGAGATAAAGGTAGAACATATTGTAACAAAAAATAAATAATTATTATTTGTTTCCAAAAAATGCGTACCAATAAGGAAATATATTATAACCTACTAATTACCTTAATGAATGTATGTCAGTCATGTGTTTTAACCCCACCAAAATCACCTTTTTTCATTAAAATATTTTGTATGTTCGACGAAAACCCCGTCGGAAACCTAATTTTTTGAATGACCTCTTTTACAATATTGCTTTGTTGCTCCGTCAATAACCAAGGAAGACTAGTATTTTGTTCACGACCATTGCCATTAGAATTAATAATAACACTTTTCAATGTGTGATTAGCTTCCTAGATGTCACAACAAATCTTTCCAATTCTCTCTTTGTCAGTCCTTCCATCTAATATTCGCCATAACAATTATGTTATGTTCTTCCCGATATGCATTGTATCAATCAGATGAATTATGTTATGTTCTTCCCGATATGCATTGTATCAATCAGATGAACTATTTGTAGGTGCTCGTAGTATGGAAATCTACTGAATTGCATCGGGTAACTTTTCATTCCTCGTGGAAGCCCATTCGTGCCTTAACGACATTCATGAAACATCAAAAAATTGAAATTAAGACTAATTAATCAAACAAAATGAAATTAACCAAAGATTTATATAATATGTTATACATAAATAATTTGTGTACCTTGATGATTTCTAATATAATCCAACTTCCATAGGTGAGGTGTCATTCTTCGTGGTTTTTTCCATTCTCTTCTTTACCATTGAATTTTTCTTTGTCTGTAGCTCGATAACTATGGTTCTTAGGCAGAAAGTGCCTATACTCATCAAACACTTCCTTTCCTAAACTCCTTTAATGACAATATTTTATCTTGGGACCACAAACTGGGCATGCAAATTTACCCTTTGTTTGAAGACCTACAAGATATATGAATTAATGTAGCGTCAAATTAGAGTTACAATTTAAAATAATGCATGATATTTTCAATAATTATATATAATATTAAATCACAAAATAAAGTAACAATATACCACAAAAATGTGTTAATCCGGGAGCATCATGAATTCTCCATGATAGTATTCCATGGAATTGAAATCGTTTTTTCCCTATTGGTCTAGAGATTTCATACATAGTGATGCCAACCCATAACTTCAACAACTCATCGATAAGAGGCTCAATACATACGTTCATATCTTTAACCTGGTACTTACCTAATTGGTTCAACATACTGCATGATTGATTATACTTATCTAGATGTTGTTATATATAAAAGAAATAATTACCATGCACGAAACAAAGAAATGAAATATTTTTTCATACTTTAAAGCAAATAAAAGATAATTAAA
>ML783160.1:125262-139707 GCA_009831015.1 Picea engelmannii | reverse complement strand
CACTCGACACCATACACTAGCCTCTAAGTTGTTTTGTAGAGAAAAATGTCAATCTTTGAAATTCACCACTAAAAAAAGAATGCCAACCACTTGTCATCCACAATTGGGTTGGGTTGGTTTAAATTATGACGTGTTGATTTTCAACTACATACAATGGTCACAATTTTATGCTACTTACAGTGGTCACGGTTTTATTTTCTAAGACACTTTGTCATGTTCTCATTTTTCATTGTCTGACTAGTAGATTTCATCATGTTATCGTAGATTTCGTCATGAAATTTTATATTTTAGCTACTCCTTATTAATAGTGTATAAACAAGTTACATCAACTACAAAGTAGAGTTAATCACTACATTTAGAATTGTGTGTGATTATAAAAAATTGAGAGAAACAACATCACATAAGAATACAATGTTATATGACTAACCTAACCTAATACTAGACTAAAAATATGACTTTAATATATATAGGCACAACATCATAGAAACACAAAAGTTAGAGAGCTAACAAGGTCTCTAAGGGATAGAATTAGACTTAAGAGGATTTTTTTTCCACTTTCTATTTCAAACAATAGTCCAACTAGTAAAGTTGTTATGAGTTGGTGGTTTTGTAATAAGGATTAAATTTACATAAGGAATTGTAGGCTCAAATTAATCTAGATTGATAATGACATTCGTTTTTAATGTTTGAATTGACTTATTGATGGAGTGATTTTCCCTCTTCTTAAAATACTTCTTCGGAAAATATTTTTCTTGACATTCCACATGAATTTCCATAGAATATACTAACTAGATCCAAAAACCAATGACATGAAATATGGTACTACACATATAATATATTATCAAGGAAAAAAAAAGCTACATGAAATTTCATTCGAACAAAAATTTACAAGTTAAATGAGTACATCAATAAAAAAACATAATAACCTTGCAAGTTCAAAATCCGAGCTATGTAGATCGAGAATTGGATTTGTTCAACCGGTGGGTGACAGAAAAAATAAACAGCTCAAACAAAATCCATGAACAGTGTCGCAACTATAGAAATTATGTCTCAAAGTCTCTTAAAGTCGGGTATATATAGATCAACTAGTCAACAAGCCGTTAGCAGATGGTTTTTGAGATAGGCAAAATTTTTGTGGCAATAGTGACAAACTTTTGTGGCAATAGAAACGCAAATCCCGCCCAATTTAAAAAACCAATTAATGACAATAGAGACAAATGTTTGTGGCAATAGCAAGGAACTTTCATGGAAATAGCAACGAAAATCCCGCCCTATTTAAAAAAAAAAAACATGAAAATAATGAAAACGTGGAAGAATTTCGTGGAATAATCTGCCCATATGTAGTAGCGAAGGCATGCAACATCTACATACAACAAACTAGGTGAAAACATATACAGACAATAAATGAAATACAAAGCAATGCAATATGAAAGCATGTACCTTTCTATCTCCACTTCAACCGATGCAGTCAAGACTCCATCGTTTTCTCCAGCTATTCTGTTTGTTTGAATGTGGGAACACACAAAATATAATGAACATGAATGGAAGTCGATATGCACCGGAGAATAAGTAATATGTACATACAATAAATGAGACTCAATGAATAGAATAAAAGATAGGAAGAAACATGAACCTTTGCGCTTCTCCATCCATAGTTGTAATTATGTAATTTTTCCCTTGCCAAAAATATATTACAAGCCACAAAATATTACGAAATTGCATGGTCGTAGCTAAACGCTTTTTGGTTTCCGTGGAAAAGTATCCAGATATGCTTCCACCCATGGAAATACACGTTCTTTATCCTCTACACAAATTGTTGTTCCCACAATACAAGATTTTGGTTTTTCGTGGCAAACTACCCAGACATGCTTCCAGACACGGAAATATAATTTTGTAGTATCTTTGTTGTACATATCATATCTCAAGTACAAGACAAATTGTATCATGGGCACACCAGTCTATGTAGAGGATAAAGAACATGTATTGTCATATGGGCACATTTCACCATACATGGTTTATAAGTGCAGCTTGCATATGTTTTATTTTAACAAAAAAACAGTGGATATTGCAATTTCACATGTACTTATCGAACTATTTTTCATGCAACTATTTTCTATCATGTCAACACTGAAGCACCAGAAAAATATCACAACATAATAGATATCGAACTCGCCAGACAGAGAAAATAACACAATCGCATGTCCACTCGTGAGTGAAGGGGGTGAACACCGTAAAGCGCCCAAAAAAATAATAATAGTACAAAAAAAAAATAGTTCCAACTGTCGACGCAAGAGCCCAACCCTGCAAAGTCGAAGCAAACAAAAGAAAACAGCAAGCATCAAACCAGTGAGAAAGCATGAACAGGCCCAACTGCAGCCACAGGGCCCCAAATCGTAAACTTGAGCCAAACAAGCACAACCAGCAACCGACGAACCAATGAACCAGTGAACAAGCAACAACCATCGAACCAGTAAACAATATATGTATCTCCAACGATTACGAAACTGCAGCCGAAGCACAGAAGGAACCGGAAACATATGACGAGCATGCCAGTAGAAATAAGCAAACATTCTTACTTGCAAACTGCAAACACTGAACAACAAAGAAGGAATAGAAAATGAAACTATGGCATGGAAACTTACTCTGAAACAATGAAACGCAGAATCCCAGGTCTAATTGTGAACCAAACAACAACAACAACAACAAGCAGCAACCGACAAACCAGCGAAGAAAGACACTCACCGAACCAGTAAACAATGTATGTAGCTTCAACAATGATGAAATTGCATTGAAAAAAACAAAAAATGCCTATTCAACTAGCGTTGGACAACAATATTGTCCAAAATCACTGCAACATTGTATGGAAAATTTTGAGGGAAAATGTACTCCGAGAATCGTATTTAGATAAACATTTAATGTTGTCAGGTTGTCTAAGGGCCTCGCGGTATGCAAACATTTAAGTTGTCAGGTATTTTGGAGGACCTCGCGTCATGTAAAAATTTAAGTTGTCAGGCTTATTCAAGCACCTCAAAAAAAGTGTCAATAGATTTCAATACAAATACATTCGGCAAGGACTAATAATAGTAGCACAAATAAAAAAACAAATCACAATACAAGGTTATAAACTTTGGAATTATCGATCACTATAAAGCTTGGATATTTAAACATTTCAATATGATTAGTACAAACAACAACAACAACAACAGGCAAATAAGAAATCAGTGAAGATGCAAGAAGCAAGCATGAACCAGTGAACCAGCAATACCGCTGAAGAAAAATATTGCCCAAATTGATCATAGAGAACATTGCATATAAAAAAAACGGAAGAAAATTAAGAAAGAATGTAGTGTGGCAGGTCTCTTATGTACCAAAAAAACATTTATTATAAAATAAAATTAGTAACAATAGTTCGAATAGTAGAGAATGTATTCGAAGGACAAACTTTGGATACGCTAGCATATCAAACATTGGGATAAATTTAGCTAGCGGAAAATGATAACACAAACATTCGAACTAATGCTAGCATTAATCCACCTTCAAGCAATGCATAAGAAAAATATATGATTCAAAAAGACTATATACAATCAAAAAGTTTGGATATGCTAACATATAAAACATTGAGAATAGTGAAGCCGACAATAAGACCTCCAATCTGTTATCCAATCAGATCATTATATATATCGTACTTTTTATTATATAAAAATCATTGTTTTTAGTTCCCTAGCTCCAACAATAGATATTATGCAAATATTTGTGGTCAAAGGACAAACTAATATGAAGTCAACGAATTATGGATCGCTATAGTCCCTCTATGTCTACAACAGGGACTAATAAGCCTTCACAATTTAAAAATTTGAGTCTAGTTATTTTGAAAACTATCCAAAAGATGTAGGGAGTGTTCACTTACAACTATGATATGTTAATATTTAATTAAAATATAATATGTTTTATACATGATTGATTGATTATGAGTATGATATGTTAATATTTAATTAAAATATGATATGTTTTATACATGATTGGTTGATTATTAGTAGAAGTGCATATGATTAAAAAAAAATACCTACTTTAAACTAGTGTTAACTCATGACATACATACAAATACCACATGTGTAAAAACAATTCATACACCTTCTCATGGGGATGGGGATAGGAAGATATGATTTCAAATCATATGTAGTCCATATGCACCTACATCATTTCCTTAAGCATAAAGGCAAAGGAAGTTCAAACTCACTACTAGAAAGGATTAAATAACATCCATAAACCAAAGGTGATGTGCCAAGCAATAGTGAGACGATGTGAGAAGTTTGTGCAAGTGCATTGAACTCAATGAAGAAAGGGTGTTAAAATTTTGACAAACTTATTAATTGTAAAGTTGAGAGCATTAGTTGACCTCCTAATTTCTAAATTCAAATATAAGTAAGTAGTTGAAGATTTCATCAAATTTTGAAGGATTGAAATCAATTAATTGTAAAAATAATTATGAGCGTTGATTAATTAGTAATTTTAACCTCAAACTTAGGCTATGGCATTAGAAATAAAGAATCATCTCAATATTTGGTCAAATCACGTTAAAGTTAGGGGTATTATTATTTCACGTTGCAATTTTTAATTTGAAAGTTAGATTTCATGAAAAAACAAATAAGATTGAAAAAACATCTACGTGGTGTAGATAAGGCATTTATATATAATTTCAAGTGAAATACTACGCTAAGGGACCAACAAACACTTTAATTTGCATGCAAACTAATAGGAAGCACATCAAATCGATTCATATAACGTCATCCTAAAAGGTTGGACTAACAAGAATATAAGGTTATTTTATGCGGCCTAAATGCATATTTGTGTGTGTAAGATTATTTAGATCATCTAAATAGGAAAATAATGTTGGCATATAGTTTTAAAGGGTCTAGAAAACCTCCATCAATGGTAGATTTCTTGATGGAATAGGGGGAAATAAATTCTACCTTTTCTTTTTAATAGTGAATCAATTTCAAAATACAATGTATATAATTAATTAAAAGTATTTAGGTAATGTATTGATCTTTATTCAGTAAATTTTGTAATTTTAAACATCAACTCGGACAAAGAGTTGTTAAAAAGTATACCAAACCCAAGTTCTAAATAAATAGGGTTAAAATTATTCATGTGTCTATTTTGGTAGCATATGTTCCTCTCATGTCTATATAATTTTTCATGAAGGAAATATCAATTTTGATGTTTTATTTTCCAAAGAAAATGTGAATAGGAAATCATTTACTAGTATGCCAAAAAAAGCATGGTCAATTAAGTTTTAAATGTGATTAATACATTCATTGCATATAAACTAGAATGAATTTATTTAAAATAGACCATGTCTTATGCACCAAGAGGTCAAAACCCAACATTTTTGTACTCTCAAAGACTATTTAAACATATTGAGGTTTGCATATTGAATGTATTGATTCTTCTTGGTGTTTTATAGATTTGGAATTAAGATGGATCTATGATAGTTTGTTATATTGGGTTGATGATGCAACCTGTGGTACACTAAGACCCAAGGGCCTCACACATAGTTACAATGTTTGGGCTAATTTACAACAATTGAATTAAAGAACATAAATGATATCAAACATACAAGACAAAGAGCTATGGGATCTGGGAGGATGAACCCTAGCTAGGGAAAAGCTAGCTTTACGTCAGTGATCGTACTCAGGGATCATTCATTGCAAATCTGGGTGGGATTGAAGGCCAGGTGGCAAGTGGTTATTGTTGGAAGCGCACTATGGACGATCCTCCCCAATTATTTGATTATTCAGACGATTCTCTGGTGGAGGAGATGATATTTTTCAACCCTACCATTAAACCCCGCATGGATTTGCTACAGTATTTTTTCAGTTGGTGGGCTCCTGGGATAGATCAAAAAGGTTCTCCCATCGTTGGATTCCTAGATCTGCACAAGGCTGACAGGCCAGAGGCTCCAGATCTAGGTTTGCTTCACTTTTCGGGCAGTGGATTCGTTGATCTTGGGACTCTTTGTCCTCTTGAAGCTTTGGATAGGAAAGGGAAGCATGTAGTAGGATCTACACCTTTAGTTGTGTGTGACGCAAAGTAGGGTGTGGAACTTCATCCTGGAGGTTCTATATTTTGTGGCTTCATTGGTAAAAATATGTGTATAAGCTTCAAGGTGGTTCTAGTCCTATGGATGACAGTAAACCAGAGAGGAAGAGGTAGAGAGTGGTAAAATCTAGAGGTGAAGGTGTTGCATTAGTGGTCGGTGAGGACTTGTAGGTAAGCCAAATTGTAGACTTAGAGGGGAAGGATATTGTTGGGAAATTGTGTGAGAGTCATTTGTCTATGAGCTATTTGAGTGCATGGATGGAGTTAGCATGGAGTATGATTATTGGGTATGTCCCAAACTTTCATTTGTTTTCTAGAGGATGGATAGGTATAGTCTTTCATTCAAAAATATATATGGAAAAATTATTCCAGGAAGATGGTACTGGGACCGTAACTTATTTTGTGTCAAGCCTTGGCACCCCTTGTTCAATTTTCATGAATAAGCCTTGTCAAGCATGCCGAAATGGGTGAATCTACCTAATCTTCCACTTGAATTTTGGTCTTGCACGGGTCTGTAGGCTATTGTCAATATATTGGGAAATTTTATTGTAGTAGATTCAAGTTATAAGATGAACAAGTGCAGTCAATTGCACAGATACTCGTGGAACTTGATCCTCATCAAGGTCTGTTTGAATATGTGGATATTATGCGGGATAATAAATCTTTTACTCATACCCTTAACTATCTAAGCATTCCCTTTCAATGTGTTAGATGCCATAGGGTAGTCCATGTGATGGCATAGTGTGATCAGGATTTCATAAAAAAAAACGAAGGAAATCCTAGTGCCAAAGGTTGTGGTTTCTTCAATATTTGGGCCCTCTCTCTCGACAGCCAAAGTTGAAGTAGATATCTTGACTACTATTTAGTCTACAAGGGATCATGCTCTAATTTTGTCTTTGTCAAAAAAGTCATATAACAATTCAATAAAGGAAATTAAGGTTGCCGAATTTGAGTTCCCCTTGGATAATAGGACCCAGAAGCTGGTGTGGCTCCTCCGATGCATGACGTGTTTGGAAATGATTAAGATTTTTCACCATCACAATGGAGTCGTCTTGATGTGATGTGGACAAGAAGCGAGACTCCTCTACAAGATGGCAAGTCTATATCAACTTATGACCTCCCATTGTATTCCTCATCTATTTCGTCACCCTATCACTCGCGAGGTCATGTTGAAGGGTCTCGGGTAGGATTTAGGGAGAAAATGGATTTGGTGGTTTTCTATTTTAACAATCATCAAAACAGTTGTTTCTTGGTGGACCTCTCTTGGAGTTCGAATGGTGCTCTTCATTTAAATTCTAAGATGGTTCCTGAAAATTATTCTTGTTCGCTCTCGATAGGCCAAAGGTCGTGAACCATATTTCCTTCATCCCCATGGTCAAACAAAAGGTATGGAAATGTCAGTGGTTTTAGGGGTCAATGGTCCAAAGGAGCCACTTCCGACCAAATTTGGGAGGAATCGACTCTTAAATATGCCCAAGAAAAGGCCTACTACGAGGTCTCTCAAGGGTGACAACGTCTTTTTTCTAGGATTCTTAGAGAAGGAATAGCCCTAGTGGAGGGTTGTAAATGAAGATTATGTATGTTAATATGTGAGGGATCCAAGGGGGTCGGGGGAATTATCCCTTAAGTGGTTTGTCAACCTTGATCAATTAGATGTTGTTTTTATACAATAAACCATGGGGTTGTTGAGCCTATCATAGTGGAGTTGAAAAATCTCCTTTCGAGTTGGGACTTTATGAGCCTAGACTCAATTGGCTTGTTGGGTGGGATTATTACGGGTATTTCCTCAACATGTGATCTCACTAATTGTTTTTTATGTTCCCTCGAGATTATGCACAGAGATTTGGAGTATGGAATTGGATTGGGCATTCATCTTATTAAATGTGCATGGTTCATATGGGGATCAAGAGGTGTTTTAGAATAATTTATTTGGGTAGAAGTGTGTTCATTCAGAAAACCTCATCATTGGAGGAGATTTAAATTTTACTCTGAATCGTGATGAGATTTGGGGTGAAGCTGCTCGTGAGGATCAATAAACCCATTTTTTCTTGGAAAACTTGAAACATGTTGGTTTGTTTGATGTCGAGTCAGTTCTTCTTCATCCAATTTGGAGCAACAATTGTAGTGAATATCATAATATTCTCAAAAGGTCGTATGATTTTTTAGTTCATCAAGATTATTTAGGGCCTTCGGCTATCTATCATTCTTGGGTGGGAAAGATCCACTACTCGAATCATTTATGAATCGTCTTTGAATTGGAAATGGAGGGAAAGCATCCCAAATCATCGTTTAAATATAATTCGTCATGGTTTGGTGTGGAATACTTTAGAATCCTTGTCTGATATCAGTAGAAACACTACCAAGAAAATTGTAGTGACTCGACCTGTATACAATTTGCTTTTGATCTTTTCTCTTTAAAGGAAAAGGCGGTGGCTTGGGATATGGCTCAAATAAAGGAAATTAATAAGGCTCTTAGTGATATAGAACAAGAGTTGGAAAAGGTATTTATATTATCCCAGGATGGATCTGGTTCAATGCCAGATGTGTAAACCAACTGATTTTTGGAGACAAAATGGCAACAATATTCACTAGAACAGGAACATGCATGGTGATTAAATATTCTGCCTCTTTGGCTCGAGGCAGAGGGTCAACATACCAAATTCTTCCAAAATTTTGATAACTATCAGAAGAATATTAATACTATGTGGGAGCTGGAGGATTAGAACGAGCATAAGGTGTGGGGATTTGATGGGTCGGTCTCTCTTGGTGTCAATCATTTTCACTATGTTTTCAAGGAACCAGATCATGTTAATATGGGGGATGTATTAAAACTTATTTCTCATTTCCCATGTCATGTAGATGATTATAAGAATACAGAATTGTATCGGGAAATTTAAAAGGAATAATTGCATGCAATGATCACATCTTTTAAATGAGATAAAACCCCTGGTCCTGATGGTTGGACGAAGGACTTTTTTTAGGAATTTTTTGAGGTTGTGGATGAATACCTCATGAGAGTGGTGGAGGAGTCTAGATTATCAGAGAATATGGTACAAAGTTTCAATTCTACTTTTATAGACACAATTCCTAAAATCAATTGTCTTGCGACATTTGAGTATTTAGGCCCATTTCTCTTTATAACACTGCTTACAAAATCATGGAAAAGATTCTTGCTAAGCAGCTCAAACATATTTTGGCTAATATCATCTCACATATTTTGGCTAATATCATCACCTGAGAAGTTTGGAATTTTAAAAGGTAGTCTTATTCATGAAGCACAGAGTTCGACATAAGAAGGTTGGCATACTATCAAAATTTAGAAGCTCCCAATGGCAACAGTCAAAATTGACTTATCAAAGGAATATGACCATGTATCGTGGTTATACTTGTGTTTTTTGTTGCTACATATTGGTTTTTCACTTCGTGTCTTTAAATGGATTATGTCATGTGTTATTTTTGTATCTTTGGTTGTTCTCATGAATGGTGTAGGGTCAAAGCTTTTCAAACCTTCTCGGGGACTGCGTCAAGATTTCCCCCTATTTATGTCATGTTTCTCTTCATGGTTGATGGGATCAACAGACTCATCTCAAAAGAAATTTAGATGCATAACTTTCAAGGAGTCAAAGTGGGACAATCGATCCATCTCACTTATTTTTTGTTCTTAGATGATATACTAATCTTTTTTGTGTGTTTTGATTCAGATGCAAGATCCTTAAATGACAGTTTGGCACTTTTCTATGGGGCAACAAGGATGGTGATCAATATTTAAAATTATATCATCTACTTCCCAGAGATGAGGCATTAAAAAACACTATATCTAATCTTGTGGCATTGGCTCCATATGATTTACAGGGTGGTATACAATAGCTAGGGTTCAAACTAAAGGCAAAAAATATGGTATTGAGGATTAGAAATGGCTTCTATCTCGGATAGATAAGCATATTCATTTTTGGTGCAATAGGTGGATATCCAGGGGTGGCAGGATTACACTAATTAAATCTACGATAGAGGCTATTCCATTCTATTGGCATATATTGGTGTTGATCCCAAAAGGAATTCGTATGCGCATTTGAAAAATATGTTTCAACTATTTATGGAAAGGGACAACAGAGTATTTAGGATCGCATCTAGAAAATTGGAAGGTTTTTTCAATACCTAAGGCTCAAGGGGGGGTGGTTTTTAAAAGACTTTCCCTCTTTCGATTGAGCCCTTGAAGCAAAATATTTATGGGTCTTTTTACGCGAGATAGCCTATGGTGGAGAATCATGATCGATAAATGAATATCTCCATGCTTCATTCTATATTTGATCCATCAAAGAAATAAGTTAATGATAAACACTTCCAATCAATGTTGAGCGCTTACCCTTGCATTTTCAATTATTATTGAATTCATAGCATGGAAAGTGGGCTCAATTTCATCAGTTCGGGTCAGTGTGGGTGCCATAGCGGGATGCTCTAAGGATGACTTCCTCGCTAATGGTTTGGTGCACTTCTTGCAAGAAACTAGAAGAGTTACTCTTAATATTTTTGTATAACCTGCTCAATCCTCTATATGGGCTCAAGGATGTCTATCGATAGTGGATCTAGGGCTAGAGGCACAATGGGTAAATTCTTGAGAGTCTATGGATAGAGAATTAAGGAGAGTTGACATTTGGTTGAGGGATGAGGAAGATGAGCTAGTGTGGGCATATAACTCTATGGGGAGTTATTATATTTCCAAGCTTGGATATGAAGCTATGTTGTAAGAATATGCAGGGGCTTCTTTATGGTGGTACCATAAATTATGGAAGATTAGAGGCCCTCCAAAATATTGTTTTTTCTAGATGTTGTTAAAAGGTTGTGTCTTCACTTTAGATCATCTTCAAAGGAGACATGAGGAGGGCCCAAGACTATGTTATCTCTATTGGAATTATGACAAAACCAAAACTCATATTTTTAAAGACTATAGTTTCACTTGTCAAATATGGTTTGAAATAAGAAGTAATTTGGGCTTAAATGGCCTTTGGGAGGGTATTTCATTGGATGATTGTTTCAGGGATTTTTTCACTAATCCTTTCTGGCATTCGGTTCATCTCCTCCCTATTGTAGTGGCATGGGGCTTGTGGTTGGCTAGAAATTTGAGTTTATTTTAATGGAAATTTTCTATTCCATTCAAATTTGTGCACCAATCACTAGCTTTGTTAACTAGCTTCAAGTATGGAAATTCAGTGGTCAATCCACAGATCTCTCCTAAGGTGGAAATAAATACAAATTTGACCTGGGGTTTTTCTGATGGTGCTTGTCAAGGACCTAAGTGCATCATTGGATTGGGGTTTATCCTTTATTTTTCAAAATCTCATTATATGACTGGAAAATTCTTTGGGGTGGGGCTCCAACAATATGGCATAGATGAAGGCATTGTTTTCTCTGTTGCAGTGTGCTATCAGCAGGGATCTGCAAGAAATACAAGTCATCAACTCAAAATTTGTTATTGACTAGATGAATGATGTTGTTAGACTAGAAAACTTGGGGTTAGTGACCCTTGGGCAATCGTTAAAGGCCATTTATGCACTATTTCATGACATCAACATGTATATCATGATAGGAATATGATTGTTGATGCTTTATCAAAGGAATCCATATTGGGGACTGAGTCATTAATGATCATGGAGGAATTTGTTGATGGGGCACTTATGTCCCATAGTGAAGTCTTTGTCCCTGCTCTATGAATTCAATGTTTCTTACTTCCTAGATTGATTATCCCAATAAGAATTATCTATATCTAGGAAATTTTGACATGTTGATGTATCTTATTTTTTATGTATTTTTGAGACATCTAGTGAAATTTCTACAATCCTAAAATGTAGAATTGCTTTGTTTGCTAAATATTCTTCCTTCGAGTTATGATGACAAAGGATGTGAAAGAAATGGGTATTGAATACCTTGCAAAGAATGTTTAATGTGTTCCATGATATTATCTAGGTTTGTTTCTTTTGGAGGGGGGGTCTTAATAAAATAACAGATGGTGTTTTTGGAATCACCAACTATATTTATCTCAGAAATACTTCTTTTCTTTGCCAATTGTATGTCCATAAGCTTCTTCTTTATTGTTGGTTGAGACTCCTAGATTCCAAGAATACTCCATTATTTGATTTCCTCTAGGGTCAAAGAGCACCCCTCCCGCACCTACCAAGGATTATTTTAGGGGCTAAATTTGTCTCATGGGTTAATTTTCTATGGTTTTTCCCAAAAAAATATCCGCTATTCTAAAAATGATTTGCCCAAATTCTCTAGGATAAAATTATTTTACCTTAAAAATCGCCAAAATTTTATACAAACTATATAAATCCAAAGAAATTTGAATACTTTTACAAAAATATCGCTAAATATTTTATAGTTGGCATATGAAGGATAGTAATATTCACCAAGGTTTCTACATTTTAAAATAAATTTCCATCCTTAAAATCATCCCTGGCACCTACCTCCCCGGGGTTACCTTTATAATCTCCATCGAAACATAAGGTATGTCTGGGTTGAGAAGAGATCCAAGCTTGAAAGTCTAAAGAGGGGGAATGAAGCTACCAGCCTGATAGGAGAGAGGGTTTGTCCCTTACTGAGCTTAGCACATTAATTATATCCAACCATATTTCTTCGTCTTGACCTAGCATTTGTGGTGTCGCTAGTCTTATTTTTTTGGATTTTAAGAATTCTACTAACTTCCCATGGGCCTAAGAAGCTACAGCTCCAAAATACATATTTTGATCCTTAAAAATGCTTCTATTTATGTTTAACCATATTTGCCAACAAATAAATTTAGGCGTTTCCTTCCATATCCTTTGAAAAATAATTTTTCCAGAGAAGGATCCTCGATACTGGTTCCCCCACCTACCAAGAAGATTTTTGTAGGTGGAAGACTAACAAATTTTATTCCATAATTCTACACAAACTATTCTCCAAACTTGCTTTGAAAATTCACAATCCAGAAAAAAATGTCGGGATGTTTCTTCACTCTTTTTACAAAGAGGACAGCGAAAGGAGCCTTTGAAGCCTCTTTTAGCCAAGTTTTCACCTGTCAAAATATTACCTTGATAAAGAGTCCAACAGAGTGCATTCACTTTAGATAATCCATCATTGCTCCATATGTTTTTCCACATTGATTCCTTTGGTGGGACTATTTCTTGCATTAGTATAGCCTTGTAGCCTTCTTTGACCAAATATCTAAAAGCACCCCATCCCCTAGAGTCAATCTTCTGCAAGTGAATCAACATAGCACCTTTGAGGGTGAGGACGAGAAGATCAGCTTGCGATTGTAGATGAGGAAGAATAAGGCCCAAGTTCCATTCCTGCCAAACAAAAATATCAAATAGAGAATTTTTATTTTGGGAAATCATCCATTGTCTAATTTCACTTAGATCTATATTTTTTTGGAGAGGGAGAGAGCCCATAATCCCATCATTCTAGATGTTTATTTTCTTTCCATTTCCTGGGATCCAATGCAAAAAAGACTAAACAAGAGGAAGGGAAGATTTGAGAAGCTTCCAAATTGGAGAACCTTTTGATTAGAGAGGGGGGAAATCTAGACATCTATTTCTTTTGCCAAACAAATACTTTCTTTTCAGCGTTGTTTTCCACCATTCATTTTTCTCTAAGACAAGCTTCCAAATTATTTTTTCACCCAGCGAAAGGTTCACAATTTCAGGATCTTGAATTCCCAGACCTCCATGATCTTTTGGAGCTCTTACCAAATTCCAATTTTCTAGATGTAGTCTTTTCGTGTTTGATTTGCCTCCTTGCCAAAGAAATTGTCTAATGGTCTGGGCTAGTTATTTTTTGAATCCTATGGGAGAAAGGATAGAATAAAATTGAAAAATGGGAAGGGATGACAGAACATATTTTATTAGCACGAAGTGCCCAGCTGGGTTAAACCTGGAAGCTCCCCATCCTTCCATTTTGTCCTTTATTTTCTATAAAAGATTTTTCCAGGTATCCCCCTGGAGGGATTTGAGACAGATTGAAATTCCTAGGTATTTAAAAGTTTTCCACATAACTGAAATAGGAAATTGAAGGATATGTGTTATACCTTGGATGGCAGCAGCTTTTATGTTCCAAGCATAAATTTGGCATTTTTTCAACCAAATATGATTGATACCTGAAACTTTTCCAATCTTCAAAAAATGTCAATTTTTCATGAATGGTATCAGAGAGGTATTGTGCATAATTAATTTTACTTCCTTTGGAGATTTTAAGCAAACAACCTAAGATATCAGCATCTATCTGAGTGTCATTGTTATAACCAAGGACTAAACAGATCATAGTTATATCCTCTTTAACTAAATCTTTAAATAAATATGATTCGAAAGGAAG
>ML783160.1:113656-125212 GCA_009831015.1 Picea engelmannii | reverse complement strand
TACAGTTATTTCAATTTCAAAAGCGTCAAAGTGTTTGTCTGTGAAACACATGAAAATTGGGTTTTCTAACTCTGGTTATTTTGATATGACAACTTTCCTTCTAGGGGCCATTTGAGGGTCTAAGCTACGGTTAAAGAAATTTTGGACATAAT
Organism: Picea engelmannii; assembly: GCA_009831015.1. NCBI lineage: Eukaryota > Viridiplantae > Streptophyta > Pinopsida > Pinales > Pinaceae > Picea > Picea engelmannii. The sequence continues at coordinate 125,060 of ML783160.1, read as the reverse complement.
TTGTTGGTTGTGGAGCCTGATTATCTTCCTGATTCATAGGTCTTTGTTTTCAGTCGTGTTTATACCCCATGAAGACTTTACACCCCAGAAGAATGTACAGTCATCCACGCGGGGTAGTGCATGGGGGGGGTTACCCCCCCCTGCAGGGTCCGGGGGCAAGCGAGCCCCCAGCGGGGGTTCAGAGACGAAGCCCCCGAAGGAAAAATTGCCTTGTAAATGTATATTGTAATTTCATTGTAAATATGGACCGTTCATTACAAGGTCGCATATCTAAAGGTAGAAGTTAGGTTAATTAAGCCTCATGAGATTTGGTTGAATTGATCCATGATCAATTTGAATCTTCGAGCAATAATTAGGGATTATCCTCCTAGCAGCAGAGTGTCGTAAGAAAATTGTGAATGATTGATCCTATTAACAACTCTTTCTATACAAAGCCCAAGGATAGCTCATGTCAAAATTTCCCATTCTATATTCATGTTAAGATTCTCAGCCATGAGGATGAATAGAAATGGGGAGAGATGGCATCGTTTTCTAATCCCACGAGAATATTTAAAAAGGGGGTTTGGCCTGCCATTTATCAAAGGGGAAATCAAAGGATTGGAGATACAGGATTCTATCCAAGATACAAACATTTTATTGAAGCCAATTTTTTCTAAAACTTCCTTTAGAAAACTATGCTTAACTCTATCAAAATAATTTTCCATATCTATCTTTACAACCATACCTTTTTCCCCTCGAATGATAGTGGAATGGATGGCCTCTTGCACCAAAATAATGTTGTCCCATATTTCTCTATTGGCCACAAATCCTCCTTGATTTCGAAGGATTAGAGAATTTAGATAAGGTTTCATCTGGTTTTCTATTATTTTTTCCATTATTTTGTATGACACATTGCATAACAATATTGGACGAAATATTTCAAAGGATGAGCCCTTCTTTTCTTTTGGAATTAGAGAAAGGAATGTAGATTTGGTGGCTCCCCCAATTCTATGGGATTTCTGCAGATAGTGGATCATTTCGATTGAGTCATATTTTATAACTTTCCAAAATATTTTGTAGAAGTGAATGGTGAAACCATCTGGACCAGGGGATTTCTCTGAGTTAAATTGGTGGATAACAGAAAATATTTCTTCCTCTGTAACTAGTTTGTTCAGCTCTTGATTTTCCTCTTCTGAGATATTTTTTGGAATCTGGGAAACGAATTGCTCACAAAATATTGAGTCCAGGGAGTTGTTCTCGGATAATAACTTGTTGAAGTGAGAAGAGGCCAAAAGTTGTATTTCCTCAAAGGATGAGGTGGAGCCTCTAGATGGAGTTTTGATTTCTTCTACCATGTTCCTCCATTGCCTTGTTCTTGCTTGTTTGTGAAAAAAGTAGGTATTTTTGTCTCCCTCCTTAAGCTAGAGACTTCTAGATTTTAGCCTCCACATTGATTCTTCATCATTCATGGACTTTATATATGATTGATAGGTTGATTTCTCATGTTGAAGAAGATCAGGTTGAACTACCTGACTATCTATATTGAGTTGTATCTCTTCCAGTTTTTTCTAATATCCCTTAACATCACTATTTATTGAATATGCTAAAGATTTAACCCATTGTTTGATTTCTTCCTTAGTGCGCTTTAGTTTTTTATCCCATATAAACATAGGAGAACCTTTGATCCATTGACTCCACATTTTAGAAATTAGGGGAGAAAATTCTTCTATTTCCATCCACAGAGGATTCAATCTAAAAGGAATAGGGCCCAAATTTTCTTCTTTAGAAAATCTAAAAGAGATAGGTCTGTAATCTGAGCTGGCCCAGGGTATTATTGAGGAGGTAATAATGTCATCTCTTGAAAGAAAGGAGCTACTTATAATAAAACGATTCATCCTTGCAGCTATGTGTCTAGGTCTTGTTCTTGGGTAAAATCATGAATCTGGGTAACACTTTCGTGACAATCGGGTCTCCAAAATTTCTAGCGGCAATTTTTCGACCGAACAAATGTTTCTTTGGGCCGAAATATTTTTCGGCCGAAAATTTTCACGTCAAATTTAACGGTGCCCTCTAAATTCATGTACAAAGTTTTTTGGATGAATTAATTTCCCGTGGTAAGAATATTTTGGCCGAAAGACTTTTCGGCCGAAACGTTTATTTTTAACGGATTCCGTTAAAAACTAGGATTCGGCCGAAAGAATATTTCGGCCGAAAACTTGAAAATGGGACTGTTTGCAGGAAGCTGCAAATTCTCTCCATCTTACTTCATCTTTGGAGGTAGCGAACTCCTACAAATACTCAGAATTTAGTTTGAGAATTGATACCAACATTTTAAAAATTGAATCTACTTTCATTGGGTATAATTTGTTTTCATTTTCATTGTTTTTATCTAATTTTATTTAATTTTATAAAAAAATCACTTCATAATATTTTTAGGTGAGATTATGATTCGGTGAAATGAAAAATCCATATCTCTAAAAATACACAACGGAAAATTATGGAAAAATTATATTAATAATTGTTAAATTGTTCTCTTCAAAAGGGTATTTTTAGATTTTACTTTTGAGTAAAAATTAAGATAGATACAAGGTGTAGAAAAACATGTGTTTAAAATCTGCAACGTTTTCATCTTGGTCAACTTCAAAAAATTCTAGAAATTATAATATTCATCCGTTACATTCCAAATTATAGTCATAATAAAATAGAGTCTCTGTAGATTGTTGCAGTATATTTCATTTCTTAAAAACATAAGTTTAATAATAGATACATTGTTTTGGAAAACAATAACTCATTATCATTCCTTTCATGTTTAAGGAACATACTGTTAAACAATTGTCAAATTGACATATCAAATCTTGATAAAAAAAAATTGAAAAATAGTCATTAGTAATATAACAAAATTATTCACAAGTTTTGTTTTTACTGTAAAGTGAAATTCTAAATAAAAAAAATACTTTTGTATGCCAGAAGTTGAAGAACTTGTGAAAATACAGTTTTTTTTGTCATAAAACAAGCAAAAGTGTTACCCATCTTCATGATTTTACCCTCTTATATTATTCTAGGTAAACTTTCCTTTAATAGGATGAACGTCCACCACATCTAGAATCGACATTAAATCCTCCATTTTCTCTCTAAATGGATCTTGAACTATAGAGCCCCCTCTTTTTTCTTTTATATGAATTTTAGTATTAAAATCGCATGCTATTATGTAGTGTTGGGCATACTCCATTCCTTCTAGATATAATAGAGACTCCCATCATTCTACTTTTTCCATGTAGGTATTTGGCATATAGACATTAAACAAATGGAAGAACATACATGATTGTAGATGAGTCAATTTTACCATAATCCAATGTGTTGGTTTGTGACTTTATTCTAACTTGAAGAAGTCTATATTCCAGAAGGTGCTAATTCCCCCTGAGATTCCCCTTGAGCTTAGCACTACTCCTTGACTTTTTTGTCATATGTTTTGCATTTAATTGAGAGTTTCCTTCTCCCCTAGTTTGGTCTCCTGGATCAGAAGGACCTTAGGTTTTTCACTTCTGATTAGTTTTTTCATTGCTTCTTTTTTGTCCTTACTAATTAGTCCTCTGCAATTCCAAGAGACTAAATTCATTATTTACATGAGGATTTGGTCACCCCCCTTTGGTGGGATGAGTTTGGGTCGTGCGTTTCCTTACCTGACCATGCCCTTTTCCTTTCTTGGTTTATTTTTTCAGGATCCCTTCTAATGTTGTTTGGATTCCCAATTCTTTATCTTTGTCAGCTTCATTTTCCCTTATGTTACGATTAGATTTCCTACCTACCTTGATATGAGTATTAGTAAGAAGTGCTTCTGCTCTGATTCCTCTTCAAATTCTTCAGCATTCTCCTCCTCTTATGCAAGGAGCTCCGATTGGGGAGAATTTTGTGCAGTAATTGGTGAAGATTCTCCATTTTTAGAGTGATCAGACTTGGAAGGGACTTCGATATTTTCTTTATATTTTTTTCCCTTTACTCCCTTCCTCTGAGTCCTTTCCAATTTCCTTTGATTCCCCCATTTTTTCCTCTAGATTATCAAGTATTTCAAATGGATTACGACTTGTTTCACCTTTTTTGTTTCCTCCTGTAGAAGAGTTTTGGGGGGTGAGGGAGGAGGTGTGCCTCCTTTGGATGGAGCTAGTTGGTGGGATACCTTCCCTGAAGTTTTTTTCTTTTTTGGTTATTGCCATAGATCTTGATCTCTTTCCTCTAGGGGGATCTAATTTTTTTTTAGGGCAGTTCTTTGCAGAATTTGTGTATTCATGACAAGTTTTACACTTAAAGGGGAGTTGTTCATAATCTACTTGTTGGATGTAGGACCAATTATCCAGAGTTAACTTAATGGCTTCTGGAAGTCCCTTTTCTAGGTCTACCTCTACACAGATTCTCGCACAGGCTTGCATACCATCTCATGGTTCGTCTCGATCAATGAATCTACCTAAATTATTTCCAATGCTTCGAAGGGTTTCATCATTCCAACAATGAAGCGGGAGGAACGGGAGGCGCACCTGATCAGGGATAGCCGAAGGGATATCATTTTCATGACTAAAGTCTGGAGTCCATTTATTTAAATACATTCCTCTTGATCTCATAAAATAAGGCCCATTTCTAAAAATTAGATCCTGATATGTTTTTTTCTCAAACAGAAAGGCAAAGAAACCCTTACCACAGAATGTCGAGGACATGTGCCCTTGCATCATTTTTTCCAGTTTAGATCTAACCATTGCGTCATGGCTTTTGGGGAAGGCCAAATTCCTATAAATTGACCTATCAATCCATTCTCTGCCAGCGTAAGGGAGAAAGGGTGCATCAACACAGAATGGATAGGAACCTTTGGGATCTCGTCGAGTTTCTTCACGAACTTGGGAGGTGCATCTTTTGCAACTTTTGGGTAGGAAGCAATCAGATTCTGGAAAGTTGTGATATCATGCAAAGGAGGGGAAGACAAGAGGGCTCCTCCCCCAATCCCGAGGCCATAACAGAGAGAAGACGATCGGGAGAAGGCTATTGAGGATTTTATCCACGGTGACAAACCCTAGCCACAGAGCGAATTCGTCCAATCACTAGCTTTGTTAACTAGCTTCAAGTAGGGAAATTCAGTGGTCAATCCACAGATCTCTCCTAAGGTGGAAATAAATATGAATATGGCCTGGGATTTTTCCTATGGTGTTTGTCAGGGATCTAAGCGTATCAATGGATTAGGGTTTATCCTTTATTTTTCAAAATCTCATTATATGACTGGAAAAGCTTTTTTGGTGCAGGGCCCAACAATATGGCAGAGATGAAGGCATTGTTTTCTCTGTTGCAGTGTGCTATCAACAAGGATTTGCAGGCAATGCAAGTCATGGGAAACTCAAAATTTGTTATTGATTGGATGAATGATGTTGTTAGACTGGAAAAATTGGGGTTAATGACCCTTGGGCAATCGTTAAAGGCAATTTCTTCACTATTTCATGGCATCAATATGTACACCATGATAGAAATACGATTGTTGATGCTCTATCAAAGGAATCCATCTTGGGGACTGATTCATTAATGATCGTGGAGGAATTTTTTGATGGGGCACTTATGTCCCATAGTGAAGACTTTGTCCCTACTCTGTGAATTCAATGTTTCTCACTTACTAGACTGATGATCCTAGTAAGAATTAGCTCTATCTAAGACAATTTTGACATGTTGATGTATCTTATTTTTTATGTACTTTTGAGACATCTAGTGCGGTTTCTACAATCCTAAAATGTAGAAGCATTGTGTTGCACACCTTAAGGTCTAAGGATTGTAACTCTTTTTCTCTAAAATGGAAGTTACGTTTTTTTTTTTTTTTTTCGAGGAAAAAAAACATACAAAACATAATTCATAGTGCAATAAAGATTCTCACTGGGATCTACTCATTCTCATTAACATCAAACAATTGCAACATACAATTTCTTATGAATCCTTGCTCTAACTCAAGGTTACCTTGATCTCTATTTGATCTATGAACTCTTGTCTGATTCTCCTTCCTCAAACCAACCTACAAGAACCAACTTGTAACTCTTGCAAGTCTCTTCCAATTGCCAATCTCAATCTTTGGAGCAAATATTTTTTTTCCTTGCAATAAACATTTGTGCTTCCAAACCCAACTATTGCAACATTTATGCTTCCAAACCCAACCTACACTTGAATCCAATTATCTTCTACTTCATTCCTTTATTCTTCTTCCTCATAACTTTTTGTATTCATTTGCCCTTTAGCCTTTCACATTTGTTGCCAACCACTCATCACTATTTTATAATGGTATATCTTCTCAATTTCTTGACATGACACGGTCATCACCTCAACAACCCTTCAACATCTCATATTTATCGTTTCCAAACTCTTCATATTTATCGTTTCCAAACTCTTCATAGACATAACTTCCTACATTTGACACGTGGCATGCCAACTTCCTTCATGTGCCAATACATTCTTAGTTCATTTGTTGCCTTCTATGCATCCCCATTCTGATATACCTTTAAGTGTTCTTGCATCGTTTGATTATGGATCCATTAAAATTATATAAAAAAAAAAAAAAAAAACCTTTAGAAATAAATATCAATGTTTTTACATCCTTGTAAACTATTTAAATACATTAAGATTCCAATCTCTCTCAATTATATATATCTTTACACAACAACGTAGAGTCGAAGATTTCCCCTCAATAAACTATTGGTAACGCTTCTCAATAAATAATATTTAACAATATCTCCTTTCTTTTTGCAAATGCAAATTGGACTAATCATTCCCAAGAACATATGTATTTTATAGTACCCTTATATCATATCCATATGATTGGTTACGACTCATCATGTACTAATTTGAAAAAAAAAAAATGCAAATAATTATAATACTCGCCCTTCTTTTTTTCGCAGGGCACCAAAAAAATTTAAACTATTATAATTTGTTACAATGATGGAGATTCTCAAACCGTTATGACAAGACGACAATTTACATTAATTAGCCGTGGTCAACCATGAAAAAAACAAAACAAATAGATTGCGATAGACCCTACAGATTATTATAGTCCCTAGAGGTAAACGTACGTTGTTTCGTGGAGAAAGGGGATTAAAAAAAAATTTATATTTATTTATTGGCATTCTCAATGTGTTTATATATATATATATATATATATATATATATATATATATATATATATTTTGGCATTCTCAATGTGTTAATGGATCATTAAAAGTGTGGGTGTATAATTTGTTAATGTGGATATACATAGGTTATTAGAGTGTGCATGTGTATACTATTAAGGTGGCACATGCAAGTTGTTGAAGGGGCTGTACATATATTGTTGAAGTTTGTGTACTTAAAGTGTTGAGGTTGTTTGCATGTGTAGAGTGTAGAAGTGTGTATGTACAAGTGGGAACTTAATGTGAATAATGAGAATTAATGTACCAAATGTTGTAGAGGTTTTATGAGTAAGAAGGCATTCCCTTTTCATTCTCATAAATAATTTATTTGACCTAATTAATGATGAGAAGAGGTTGTCAAGGCCACTTGGACCATTTAATGTGAATAATGAGAATTAATGCACCAAATGTTGTAAAGGTGTAGAGGTTTTATGAATAACAAGGCACCCCTTTTCATTCTCATAAATAACTTTTTTAACCTAATTAATGATGAGAAGAGGTTGCCAAAGGCATTGACCCTTGGACCACTTAATGTGAATAATGAGAATTAATGTACCAAATGTTGTAGAGGTGTGGAGCTTTTATGAATAAGAAGGCACTCCCCTTCCATTCTCATAAATAACTTCTTTGACCTAATTAATGATGAGAAGAGGTTGTCGCATTGACCCTTGGACCATGATGGGTTCCATAAGCCATGGTTTTAGGTTGATGCACACAAATTAAGGGCACTAGAGTGGACCAAATAGGGAAGGTTGGTGTCAAGGATGAATATTTTATGGTATGTGTGAAATTGGATACTAGACTCCCATCATTACCACTAGAATCATTATGGGTCTAGTTACACCCTAATTTAGTGGCATACATGGTCTTGCTTTGTCACACCCAATGTTGTTAAGTCCATGAGGGCCATACCTTAGATAATATGATTTTAGTGAAAAGAGTTATCTTAAATCTATATGTTAAATACTGAGTTAGATAAAAAAAAAATATTGAGAGTAAGCTTTAATGTTTTTGTATTTTGAAATACTATTTAAATAGATTAAAGTTTACATTATAAAAGTAGTGTATCCTTCTTGTTGAGTAATAGATATGAGGTTAAGAGGTTGATTGAGTCTAGCTTGAATATTTGAGAAGTAGAAGTGTCATCCTCCCTAAGTAGGATTAATTCCACAAAGTGACATGTTGAGTTCTTTTTTTTTTTAAGTAAAAGGTAGATCCTGTAGTATTAAAGCTTCAGAAAAAAGGAGTATACATGACACATAGACGTCAGCTGTCTTGCCTGTGTAGGAAACCAGGACAGCTGGTTGTCCCACAGTAGTATGCAAAAAATATAGAGAGTGTAGCACCACCCTGCCCGTAGGAAACCAGGGAGTGTATTCATGTTTAACAGTATTCTGGAAATGGAAATTCTAATGCTATCCAAGCTATCAACTAGAGGACTACAGTCCTGGTAAACTACGACAACAGACAAATTAAAAGACATGCAGACAGAAAGACCTATTAACCGACGCTCCCGTTAGCATCCTTCGCTTCTTCCTCGCTGACTGGAATGGCAAATGGTTGTGCACAGGTTGGGCATTGGTGCTTAGGAGTGGTGTTGGAGTAGGCCGTATAAAGCATGTCCAGTCGCTGGCTAACGCAAACCGCTCGGAATATCTGATCGTCGACCAAGCTTCGGACTTCGAAAATGAGTTGCAGCTGCTCCGGGAGCAAGAGAGGTGGCGAAGGCGGCATCGACAGCTTATCGTCTTTACCCAGGCGTCCTGCACCTTCTTCTCCTCATGTATTCACCTGTGGCTCCTCCTCAATTATACAAGGCGTTGCGCAGGGATCTGAGGATTCTTTGGCGCGAGGTGTTGCCGCTGAGTCGATGAAGCAAGTTGGGGGGTCCCAATTGTCGGGGACTGTAAACATTTTACTTTCTGAGAAATCTGGTGGGAGCTCAATGCTCAGGTCTTCTTCCACAATTGTTCCTGGAGGTGAGCTTGCGGCTATCATCGCTTGTCGTCGCCTCTGCTTGACTAAGTTCAACGCGCGTTTGAAATTCTGGTGCCTCTTTCTTCTGGAGTCGGCTGTGTACCAGCCAGCTCCCCTATGAGGCCTCCCTCTCACCCTCGGCATGGCTAGAGCGAAGTTCAGTGCTGAGTCGTCGAGAGCTCTGTTACAACCCCACTGAACGAGAAGCTTCCAGGGCACAATAGAATTCCCAAGAGGGCTGGTGGAGGGATAAAACGCGATAATAGCCATTAAAGCCATGAGCTTAATGCTCTGGCTGACCAGACTGAAGTCGCTCATGCAGGGCCTCATCGGAGAACGTTGGCGGTCGGACCAAGTGTGCCTCATAACTCACGGAGTGTGTGGTGAGGGCCGATATAAATGGCCTCCCCCACCTCCTCGCCACATCCCTCGCTCTCGACTCGTGTCACCCCATCCGGGGAACATGTTGAGCTCTTAATAAGTATATTGTTGTATATATATTTTAGAAATATGTTAGTTTAATATATTGAAGTTTGTAGTTTACATATTTTGGTTCATCCTAGTATTTACTAGATCTAACATTAAAATGACATTATATTTATTTATCACGTTATATCAATTCTATTTTATTTGTTTACGATAAAAGTAGTAAGATGTATTATAATATAAATAATCTCATATTAATAAATTAAATTAAAAAATATATATTAATTAATTATAATATTAAAAATAAAATAATATAAATCTATTTTAACCTCATCTTTTTAGGATTGAATTTGTATTCTTATTTTTTTTTTCAATCTCTCAATATTTTAATTAATGCAAACTTAAAATAAATTTAAATAAATTTATATTTTTTAATAAATGTTATACAATCAAGATCTCCACTTACCTAAACTATAAAGTCAATCTTTCAACTATACATATATTAATATTAATGAAAAATAAGTTTAAAAAAATAATTTTAAAATTTGTTATTAATATTAATACATTTAAATACTTACTTAAAATTAAAAGTATTTTAAATAAAACATAATAGTTTACCTTGACCAATTTAGTAAAAATACTATATACAAATATAAACACGTTTTTAATTTATTTATATATAATTAAATATTATATAAATTATAAAATATATCTTTAAACATGATTAAAAAATCAACTACTACAAATTAAATTGATTGTATTTGAACATATGCATTTTATAACCATAATACCATCCTTACGCTGGGCAAGAACATAAAAACCTAGATTTGCAAGTAAAAGCCCTTTCTTAAAAGGAAAATTATACTACATTATCCTTGTATTTTGGGGTGGCTTGCCCCTTTAAGGAAATCATGTGTGTTCATGTATCATGTTCCTTTTCGGGGAAAGGGTTTACTTGCATCAATAGAAAAAGGCACCTGTACGCTCACTTTATAAAGGTGGGAATCCTAAGGCTTACTGTATATGAAATGATTTTTTTTTGTTTTATGTGTTTGGATATTTTTTTAAATAGTTAAATATATTTATTAGTCCATGTTATTATGTTATTGGTGTAGATTATTGTTTTTTGTTTTTTTAATTTTTTTTTTCATTTGTTAAAAAAAAAAAAAAATCTCTATGTATAAGTTAATTAAATATATAAAAATAATTGTATTTATTTTTTTTAATTATAATATTTATACATTTAATTGGGATGAGAGAGTGTTTTTTTATTATTGAAAAAGATAAAATAAATAAATAAAATATTACATCATTGCATTATTGCATTATGTTGGTTATTTGGTCATAGTTTCAATGGACGATCGTTGATATTATCACTTTTCCGTGGAGTTTGAGAGCATTAGAAAAGAAATTCATGGAAATCTTCTAGAAAACATTAAAGAAAACGGTTGCCATAGACCTACAATCTGCTTGGATTTTTCTTTGCAAACTTTAGTTTTTCTAAAGTTTGTTTTGGCACGTAAGGTCGTGCAGCATTGCCTTGTCTCGGCCACAAGGGCTTGGCCAACATGTGCCTACTACAACCAAACTACGCCTCTCCACTTAAGGTATGTCCATAACTTTGCCTTAAACTATAATCTATTAAATGCAACTAAGCCTTGCTCAACCAAATTCATTCAACAGTAGGCACACATCCAACCGTGACCTTTAAAACATCCTAGCAATACTTGAACACCTAGCCAATATTTCAAATATCCAACAATCATAAAGAGTCCACAACACACATGTATAGGTGGCACCTAAGGTAGGTGCCTTAACTTTATTTAGATGAAGAATATTACATA
>ML783160.1:63319-95865 GCA_009831015.1 Picea engelmannii | reverse complement strand
TAACATAATTGGTTGCTCATCTAACAATGAATATTCTAAAATAGAATTGCAGGTTGAATATAGATCCTTATATTCAATAGTACTCTGTTGGATTCACTCTATGAGTAATAATGACAACCTTCAATTGAAACTATAAACAACAGAACTGAGAAACTTAATGTGTGCGTACAATATATATCATGAGCAGTTGTCGACTAGTGAAGGATTGGTGACCATCGATTGCATCAATATGCATCTCTAACAATTATTTGTCCATAGAATCACCAATTAAAATGATGCCAATCAATCATGAAAATCTTGTTCTCAAATGGATTAGTTGAACCACACAACATAATTGAAACTAAATCTTAAAAAGACAAATAAATTCACATAGAAAAAAGAAACTATTTGGGAAGCATATACCAGAAAGAGGTGGCCCTACCTCCCTTAGCATACAATGCCAAGAAAGACTACAATGGAGAGATCTTGATACATATGGATTTCAATTCAAAGAAGGAAAATGGTTACTGCAAAATGACACTAGATCCAAATTACATGGATTTACAACCATTACAAACTTGATTAATTGAATGGAGGTGACTTAATGGTTGTTGGATATGCTTAAATATCATGGAAGCACAACAACATAATCTTTGACAAAACCTTATTCCCAAATTCGTTCACAAAAGGCGTAACTATAGGAATTCGACCACTGCAGGATTTCTTGGAAAATTCGCCTTAAATATCCTCCCATCTCCCAGACCGTTTATTGTTTTAAAAATATGCCCATGTGACACCCAATTTGGGGGAATTCTGCGCAAAACCCATGTCTTCGATTTTTTTATTTTTTTTTCAACTGTCCGGAAATTTTGTGGAAAAACTGCTTCTAGAAACAGACCGCTACAGAATTCTAGTAGTACTACAAGAACATGAAGATGTCTATTCCACAAGTCACATATATTGCAATTCCAGTAGTAAAATGTTAAAATAAAGTTTGGAAACCACAATTAAGAAATACAAGTGACTAATAGGTGAATATTGAAGGATAAGTTAAGTGGAAAGTGGACTAAATTATCATTGAAAACACGTCAATTCCAACACTCAACATCTCCCCCACATTCAATTCATTGCATGTCCTCATGCAACAAAGCTTGTGAATGAATGTTGCATACTCGAAATGTCTAGTCCCTTAGTTTGCACTCTTGGCTAGGTCAGAGGGCCTTGAAATTTCCATGTTCTAATATCATTTACGCAATATCAGGGTGTAATACTTTGAATGTAGAAGTTTTTTTGTCTCTTAAGTCTTTTCTTAATGCCAGTGGAAAGGAAAAATGAGGATAGGGACAAAAGGGAAAAAAGGAATTGGGTGTTCTTGGGTTGAATCCTTGTAGTGATTCAAATTATGTAAGGCATGCGTAATCAAACTTAGTGAACATTCCATCAAAGTATGAGATGGATAATAAGTATAAATACTGAAAGTTTTATGGGAGAGCTTCAACAATTAATGATATAAATATCCAAGTTAGATGTCTACTTAGAAATATAAATTTTAAGTGCCTAATTACCTTTCCTTTTACCTTTTTTTTGGCTTGGTTTATTTGGATGTGATGTAGGTATGTTGGTATTAATGAAGAGGGTTGAACTTGGTTGCATAATGAAGAGAAATATGTTGGACACCAAGTATAATAGCTCACGATGTAAGGCTATAAATGTATGACTACATGAATAGGAATGGGAATAGGAAGATTCGGGAATGACTATTGCAGGAATTCCAAGCATATGACACCTTCTTATTTCTTAGGTTGTTGGGATATACTTGAAACCAAGCCAATCAACTATATGAATAATTTATTGATCCTACCCTACTTGAAAAGGGAACCACTTCCTCAAGTGTAGGAGTATCTCTAATGAAGCCATGTGCACAATAGAATCACAAATAAACTCATATCCAAATATGAAAAATATGAAAAATATACATCAATGACTGTTCGGATATGAGGAATCAGCTGCTCTGATTGATATGGTGCCAAGAAGTTTTAAAGGATGAAGGAATATTGAGGACCAGTGGACATCTGGAACCATACTTCATTGTAGTCATTGTTTCCTTGGTTCTCTTTTTTATTAGCACTATGTTGGATGTCCTCCCTTGTCATGCCATGCAGATCTTCTGATAATTTTTTATCGGTCTCTGGATCTAATGATAGGCATGATAGAAATTCCACAATATTTGGCTCTAATGTATGCTCTTCATCAAATAATTTCCATGGCTCTTTGGTCCCTTCTAGGTCTTATTGATGATGTTTCTCTTGGACTTTTGGCTCTTGGATCACTTCCCAGGATGCATTTATGTTCTTGACTTCTATCAATATATACTCCTCCTAAGATGTAGAGATGTTTTCGACTGGTGCTAATATTTGAAAGATTTCTTGGAGTAGCATTATTATTCCTCAACATATTCTTGAACATTCTTGAATACTTCTTGTTGGATGATAATCCATGTCTTGCACATGGATTAGTGTATGGGGTTCTTATAGATAAAAAAAAATTACAAAGCAAATTCAATGCAAGGCATGCACTCGGAATATCATGATACTAAGGCCATGTTGTCACCAAGACCCTATTGACATGAGTATTGGATCAAACTAAAAATCTACTCACTTCAAGACTAACCCCTTAAGCACTTCCCTGACAACGACGCAAAAATGTGGGGAACATTATATAATAATAATTCGATACATTAATTATCAATCCGGGTTGGTAAACTTGTGAAGTAATAGGCACAATATATGCAGAGCTAATCTTGAAGTGTCTAACACACCATTTTCTAATGAACTGTGAAGAAAAACTAACAAAACTGGTTACTCATATAATAGTGAATATTCTAAGGTAGAATTGTAGGTTGAATATATATCATTATATTCAACAGTACTTCGTTGGATTCACTCTATGAGTTAGATTGACAACCTTCAATTGAAACTAGAAATAATATAGTTGAGAAAATTAATGTGTGGACAAGATATCTATCATGAGCAGTTGTCAACTAGTGAAAGATTGGTGTCCATCAATTGCATCAATCCGCAGCTCTGAAAATTCTTTGTCCATAGAATCACCAATTAAACTGACAGTAAATCACGCATTAAAATCATCTTCTCACAAGGATTAGTTGAATCATGCAACATTATTGAAACTGCATCTTAAAAAACACAAATAAACTCACACAACAAAAAGAAACTATTTGGGCAACATATACCAGAAGTGGGGGGCCTTGCCTCCCTTGGCACACACTTCCAAGAAATACTACAATGGAGAGCTCGTGATATGCAAAAATATCTTTATTCCAGAATTCTCCTAAAGATTACATTGATCCTATCTTCATCCCCTCCTCCATTACAAGGATCCTCCTTACATTTATACATATGGATTTCAATTCAAAGAAGGAAAATGGTTACAACAAAATGAGACCAGATCCCAAATACATGGATCTACAACCATCAAAAACTTGATAAGGGAAATGGAGGTTACTTAATGGTTGTTGGATATGTTTGAATCTTTGAAGCACAACAACATAATCTTTGACAAAACTATATTCCCAAATTCTTCCACAAAAGGAATAACTATAGGAATTCAACCACCACGGAATTTCTTAGAAAATACGCCTTAAATATCCACCCATATCTCCCAAATAATTTCTTGTTTTGAAAATATTCCCTTTCAACACCCAATTTGGTGCATTCTGCACAAAACCCATGTCTTCAATATTTCTAATTCGTCTTCATCTGTCCGAAAATTTCGTGTCAAAATTGCTTCTAGAAATAGATCACTACAGGATTTCAGAGGTAATACAGGAACATGATGATGCCTATTCCAATAGTCACATAGATAGCAATTCTGGTAGTAAATTGTTGAAATAAAGTAAGTTTGGAAACCACAAATTCTATTCTAAATAAACATCAAAACATGGGTAAAACAAGAACTTAATGATTGATTGTCTTATGAAGCTTGTATGCGGTAAAGGCTTATAAAATGGACAAACAAAAAAATACAAGTGACAAATAGGTGAATATTGAAGGATAAGTTAAGTGGAAATTGGACTAAATGGTCATTGAAAACACATCAATTTCAAGACTCAACAACAAGCCATTTGTAGCTTTTAATAGTGAAAGGAGAGTGGTAGGTAGTTTCCAAGCCTACCTCCAACAACTACAATAATACTCTACCTAGAATCTATTATAGAATTCAACTTAACAAACTTTTGACCTTATGTCATGGGTGCACCCAAACCTATTGTTAAGGTACACAAAACTTGCAAGGTGCCCACTAATGTTTAGCCATTCTATGTTGTAGCCTTCTTCCCTTTTCTCAATGGATATTTACAGGCATAATTGTCCCTTGCACACACCCAACAAGCAATATCCTTGTTCTTATCTTTCTTGTCGATTTTTCTAGATGGAATAGGCCTTCTTATTTTCTCCTTGGTGTCACCCAAATCTTCCTTTAAGGTGTCCTGGACCACCAATCTTGGTCTTGGATCTAGTTGTTCTTGGTTTTCTTCCAAGGCTATGACTTTTGAAGGGAAAAAATTTACATAGTGGTTTTGGCCATATAGAAAACATGCAACCTGCTTCTGCTATACTATCACCTTGACTTCTACCCTATTGTTAGATGTCTTCTAAGGTTGCTACCATGCTTCTTCTTGGTCCACAAAGATTTATATCCTATGGGACAAAGAATCAATTTTTAAGTTGACTTCTTCCAAGACCCTCCAATGGTGTTGTATAAGATCCATGGCATATTTAACCAACTGTCTAGAAGTCATTGTTTGATCTCTTGCCTCCATTTTAAATCTTCCAAGCAATACTTCCTTGCTTGGATTCAATGTTTAATCTTCGCACTCATAATTTGTGTGGTTCCAGGTCTGATTGACTAAGCCATGTTTCATTCCAAAGATTCATCCTCGGTGGTGACTTCTTCCACCTTTCTTGACAGACTTCAGATGGATTCAACTAACTGATCCACTGATTTCTCCAAAGTTAGAATTATTTTCCGTCTCTATGAACATTCTTGCGTGAATCCTACCATATTCTTCATGAGGTGATTCAAAGGGTACTTCTTCACTTGTTAAGTATGCTATCAATATTCTTCCAAACCTAATCATTTTTCAAAGTGATTGTTGCTTCAAGATTCAAGCCTACTACCTGAAAACAATGAAGAAATTACTAATTATGTGTGAATGACGTGCCTAGTTTCCTATTGTACTAAGGCAAAGAACCTGCTCCATCTAGTCTTCAAGTCACTTTTTGATTACTTGCTAGCTTTTCCCAAAGCCTACTACTTTGCTTCAAATTCATTCCAATGTGATTTAGAGTGCTCTGATATCACTTCCCATGGTAGTGATAGTGGTGATATCACTCGTATGTGTCTTTTCTTTGTCACCTATTGGATCTGTGACCATAGTGTCATGTATGAAACTGTCAACTTTGGGCATTTGGTCATTAACATAATGGGATAGTGTGACATGTCAAGAGTTCATCTTCAACTTTATATTTTTAACAACCACATACTATTGGGGTCTCATAAAAGAGATCCAATTCATAGTCAAGCACCATTTTCCTAGGATGGCTGCTAAAAGATGGCATGTTATAGTTGGTGGGGTAAAGTGTCTCTCCATTTTCATCTACCATCTACCTACAATACCTTTCTCTAGATAAGAACTTACAACATTTCTATACTATCGGAATGTCATTTTCACCCAAACTCATTACTCGATCCTAAATCAAGACCCTATAAAATTAAATATACAATTATTCCAAGGGAGAAATTGGTGAACTTGGAATGATATGGAAAGAGGATTTTGAAGAATTAGCCATTTGATATTATCAATTTTCTTCCATGAGCCAAAACCATAATCATTACGTGTCTACATTCTTAAAAGAAATTTTGGGATGCATGTAACATTCTAACTTCAAACATAATTTTGAAGATATTTTTCAAGTAATGATACAAGAAGTTTACATTGACACACTAGTGTGTTTCTTTATACTATACAAATTAGTGCATTGGATTTTTATGCACACCAAAAAAATGCCTATGTTAAAATCTCCGCAAAGTACTATTTATGGAGGTTTTCACTGTTATTTTCATTAAAAAGTGTTGCTACAGTGAGACTAAGGTATTATAGCACACTGGCGTGCTTAAATATAATAGGCACATCACACTAAATGTTTTTAAAGAAAAATAATGTACATGCTTTTCATCATTTCTTTGAAAAATCAAATGATAAAAAAAGAGCAATAATTTCATTTTCTAAAAGTGAGTTAAAAAAAACCATAAACCTTAATCCATTGTTGTGCCAAAACTTAGAGGGGAGACTTGTGCAAGAGAGATTTACTAGATAATAAATTGAAGTGGGCAGATTTTTCTAAAGTGCGTAATTTGTAAGGGGTCGTTATGGGTCACATACAAATTTATAAAAAAGAACTTCCATGTGTCATCTCACCAGTTTTTTCATCAATCGATTCAAAAATTCCCAAATTTTGTATTTATTCCTATTCATATTTGCAGTGCATTTCACCAAAATAGAAAGGTTTCAAACTCACCTTCAATGTTGTAAACCCTAGCTTTGTTGGTACTTCCCTTTTTTTATGTTGCTAGAAACCCTATCCATAAGGGTTTAGTTTCTTTATCCTTTTGATAATAATATTTATTTTTGGGGGGGGTTGGGTATTTTTTTGCCTCAATAGTTATTTTGATGGATTAGGGTCCCTCATTGCATTGGATCCCAAAACACATACCTATTAGGTTTAAAAATAAAAACATTTTCAAGTTGTGTAGTGTGCATTATACAATAATATGCACCAGTGATATTGTTTTGTATAGGACACTTCCTGGCCCTAGCAATTTTTTTGTAATTCGAGCTTCATGGTGCACATTGTATAGTGTATATCACCGAATATTTTATTATTGTAGGGTGCACTAGTTGGCATGAAAACATACAAATTATCAATCTTTGAGATTTTTTTTTAGTTTCCTATTAGGCTACGTAATGCTCCATACAAAATTAAATACATAGGTGCATATTATTTTACAAGGAACACTAGTTTGTATTATTGTATAATACAAATTGATTATCTCAAATACAATTTTAGATTGAAATTATCTACATAATTTGTAAAACATATTTCATAATTTGTATATTTCATTATGTAGGGTTTTTATTGTTATAAAATGGGTGATAGTTGATGAGGGAAAAAAACTTATAAAAGCAAGCACAAGGAAATCACATCCCAACAAGAGAACATGGAAAGTTATTTGAAGTTTTACTAGAAAAGTAACACACACACACACACACACACACACACACACACACACACACACACACACATGTGTGTGTGTGTGTGTACACATACATACATACATATATCTATTGGATCCCATAAGAGGATGGTTGAGGGCAGGACTGAGGAAACTCTAAGGCAGTCGGTGAGGATTTGGATGGTTTGTGGTGTCAGTTCTCTCTCACCGCGCGGGTAGGAAGTTGGGCTTGTGGAGTTTACTTTAGCATTTTCAGCTAACATTATGGTGATGTTTGAGTATGTATTCGACTACTCTCGGGACCCACTAGAAGGCATGCATATCTAGGGGAATACCACTGTCATTCGGGTGGCCTTGTATGTAGGTGTTTTTTCTATTCAACAGGGAGATAGAGGCAGGTTTTCAGTAGATATCAAGCCATCAACGAGGCCTTTGACCAAGCCTTTTACCGTTCTTGTGGATGAAATCCCTTTTCCATTTGTGGATCCATTGAGGGGTGATCTAGGATATGGTTTAGTCATGGGGCTCATCGGACCGGTTTCTTCGTATCTCGATGCCCAACGGACTCAACCCAATAGTTTTCCTATAGTGTTCCCTCTTTCATCATGGGCGGAGGTCACCTTGCCATAGGAGGTTTGGGAACCAGAGGGGTGTGGTAGACAAAATCTAGGGCTTCTTGGAGCCTTTTCAGGGGTTTTAAGTGATGGGGATCATCTAGGGTTGATACCCTCAAAATGTTATGGTAATTTTCCTCAACTCAATGTTGAGGTCAGTCCAAGGTTTACCCATCCCACACCTTCACTTGAAGCCCATGCTTCACAAGCATCGAGGGGTTTTATTGATTCCCTATTGGTTCATGACCAAGTAGAAAATAATGTGGAAACCATCAGAAGTGGAGTGGAAGCAATCATCCCCATGGCAGACAAGTCTCATTCTGAATCACATATTCCGACCAATCCTCATCACTAAGAAAACAAGTGTGTAAAGACAAAAGAAAATTTGGCAAGGTTAGTGTTTGGCGTTGATATAACTATGTCCCAAGTGGTGGATACAACTTCCATGGTGGTGGTGGGGAATGCACAGGGATGATGTTATAGATTCAAATATTTTATGGAATGGGTAAATACCCATTGGTCCAAGTCATTAAGAAACATTCCCTTGATCCATATCTTATCTCAGGGTTGGTTCATTTTCAAATTTGGCAATGAAGAGGAGGCGAATTGGGTATTCAAATCAACTTGGAGCATCGACTCAACCCCCATTTTACTCAAAAAATGGACACCTCTTTTTTATGTAGGGAACGAAAGGATGGATGTTATCCCTATTTAGGTGCGCCTTCCGGGACTCCTTGTGGAGTTATGGAATAAGAAAATTTTCATGATGATTGGGAATACTCTAGGCAGTTTTTTGGACGTCAATATGTCCTTTAAGGAATCTAGAGAATACATAGTGGTATGTATTTTGGTATCATTAAACCTGCGAGAGGGTTTGGCAGAGGATTTGGAGATGGTAGTGGGAAACACAAATTTTATCCAAAGATTAGACTATGAGGGACTATCGTTTCGATGTCATCGGTGTTATCAGCAAGGTCATGTAGCTAGCCAATGCCATCTCCATTTCAAATCAAGGAATGAAGGTTCTGATTCAAAATCAGTTAGGAAAAGACCGGTGTCCACGGGTTGGGGTTCTTCATGGGAGTCAGAGGGTCTGCCGAGTTTGGTGGAAAATAAAATTTTGGTTGACAAAGGAGCCACACCTAGTTTTCAGATAGGGGAGAAATTTTTCAAGTTAACATAAAACCCTAAGCAGGAGTTGGATTGATGTTCTTGGGTGTCACCAATGGAACTCTCAAAGGTGGTGGCTCAGTTAGAGGCAACGGGATCATGGTATGTTTAGTTCACCTCATATGCCCATTAATAGTTTGATTAATTCTTTTTATTTTCTGGGTAAATATTGGATAGGATCTCTCAAAAACCTCTCCCTTCCCTCTGATATACTTGGATCCACCACTTCCCCTAATCTCGGACCCTCCATTGCCAATTATTCACTGGCCCAAATTTCTCCCTCCCCCTTCGAGGAGAGGCTTATTGAATAATTTCAGTCATCGATGGATACAGAGGAGGATTTTGTCTATTATAACCTTAGAAGCAGGGCAAGCTCAGGCCCTTCATTTTCAAGTACTTGGGGCTCAGGGAGGAGTCTCGTGCTCCAGGAAAGGTCAAAAAGAAAGGGATGTCATTCTCATTTCTCAAAATACCAAAATAGATATTTAGTGGATATGGCGTTTGGAAAAAAACTCTCGATTATGGGGGCACTTAGAGCATCAAAACCCTTGACAGAGGTTCCCCCATGAAAAAAAATTCCCTCAATTATAGGGGTGTGGCAAGCCCTCCTAAAAAATTGGCCCTGAAGAGACTGGTGGATACCAGCCTGCCTAGGTTAATTCTCCTCTAGGAAACTCTAGGGGATGGATATGCTATTGTATTGTTACTTGAATCCCTTTTCAAACATTGGAGCTTTATAAGATTGGTTTCCAAAGGTCATTCGGGTGGATTGGAAATCAGATGGAACAACAAATCAATAAAACTGCTAAACTCATGGGGCTTTGACTCTAGACTAGGGGATGAAGTTAGTCCTGCATACCTAGGGATGGTCTTTACAATTTTAAATATCTATGGGCATTATGCTGACAAGATTAGCTACTGGGAGGCTTTCACCCAAAAAAAAAACATTTTGAATGTCTCCTTCTTGGTGGAGATCACAACTTCTCAATGGGAGTAGTTGAGGACTGGGGCTCGAGGGGGAGATATGATTCCCTTTCTAATTTTTTCTGACACATCTTGATGGAAAAAAATATCATTGATATAGATCCCATCAAACTGAAACCTGCTTGGAGGAATAAGAGAACGGACGAAGATAGAATTGAAAAATGCCTTGACTGTTTCCTGGTCTCAGATAAATTGTTGGAGAAACCTTTGAACATGAAGCAGTGGATTGGAAGTGATGGTGAATTTGATCACTCACCCATATTCCTGGAAATAATAGGAAGTACAAAGAAACCAACAATTCCTTTCAAGTTTAATCTAGCATGGCTAAAATAAGATAAATTCCATAATTTAATAAAAGTCGCTCGGATTCCTTATGACCCTATTTATGGGGAAGAAACAGGGATTCGGTTTGCAGCAAATCTCAAATGGGTAAAAACAAAATTCGTTTGATGGGATTGAAATAAGAGGGAATGAGATGAGCAGAAGATATTTTATACAAATGTTTCTCGTGAGGAGATTTATGAGACTGAGGGGGAAGGATTTTCCTCCCCTCAATAAAAAGTGTCTCTGATCTCTTTGGAAAAAAAGAGAAGACAACTATTGGAAGAACAGGAAGAGGTTTGGAGACAAAAAATCAAGGCTATTTGGCTAGAAAGTGGGGATGAAAATACCAAGTTTTTTCAGGCTTATTCTAAAGGCAGGAAACTCCATAATACTATCTAGAGCCTCTTTGATCACACATGGAAAATTGTCATGGATTTTGAAGAACATGCCCATCTTGGAAAGTGTCACTTTCATAACCTTTTCAAGAAAGATGATAGGGAAAATATAGAATACATTGTGCGGCTAGCCCTATTCTTCCCACATTTTGTGGACAATGATGCCAATATAATATTGATGGAGGAAGTCTCGAAAAATGAAATCAAGGAAGTCCTTCACGGTTTTCAAAAGAATAAAATTCTTGGGCTTGATGGATGGTCTATATAATTTTTCTTGGGACTTTATGATCTGATAGGAAAATATATTCTTCAAGTGGTAGAAGAAACGCGTATTGAAGGACATATGCATGCGCCTCTCAATTCTACCTTCATTGCATTGATTCCGAAATCTGATTTTCCTCCAGCCTTTGATGATTTCATACCCATCTCTCTATGCAACTGTATTTACAAAGTGGTGGCCAAAGTAATAACAAGGTGCATAAATGTAATTCTATCAGAGTCAGTATCAAAGGAACAGTTTGGTTTCTTGGAGGGTAGACAAATTCATGGGGCTATAAGGGTGGCTCAGGAAGGCCTTCATTCCATTAAAATGAGGAAGGAAAAAGGTGCAGTATTGAAAATTGATTTATATAAAGCCTATGGCAGAGTAAACTTGATGTATATCTGTCTTCTTTTGACACACCTGGGTTTTGACCTACCTTTCATAAATTAGGTAATGTTTTCTATAGCTACAAATTCTTTTGCAGTTTTAAGTAATGGCTTTGATTCACCTTTTTTCTGAGCTGAAAGAGGCCTTCACCAAGGATTTCCCTTATCGTCGTTACTCTTCCTCCTTGTTGCAAAAGGTCTCGGCAAGGCAATTGAAGAAGCAAAATCAAGGGCGGAACTTCATTGTATTTTTATCTCTCCAACACTAAATCTTACCCACATCCTCTTTGTAGATGATGTTCTACTCTTTTGCAATGGGAAAAGAGGATATGTCGAGAATTTGCATTGTATCCGAGACCTTTTCGGAAAATCTATTGGTATGACAATAAATGACATAAAATCAACCTTATTATCCCACAACCTAACAAACGAAGAGACGGATGTCTACAGGGCTCTCTTCCCCTTTGAGTTAAAGGATTTTGATGAAGGAATAAAATACATTGGCTTCCATTTGAATCTAAACTGTTACAAAAAGGTAGACTGGTTGTGGCTAATTGCAAAGCTAGAAAAAAGGCTATCAAGTTGGAGCTGCAGATTTATTTCTCGGGCGGGCAGGTTGATTTTGGTTAAATCAGTATTAGAAGCAATATCGGTCTACTGGATGTCTTTGTCCTAGATTCCCAAAGGGATTCTTCAAAGGGAAAGGAAGGTGTGTTTCAAATTCCTTTGGGCAGGCACCTAGGACAAGTTTGTACTTCCCTAGGTAAAATGGGGATCATTGGCGATGCCAAAATATTTAGGAGGTTGGGGATTGAAGAATATTTTTCTATTTTCCAAAGCTTTGGAAACAAAGTCCTGCTGGAGATTGATCTCTACTCATAGTCCATGGACCCAAGTAAATTTTCAAAAATATAACATTATGGACTCTCTCCAACAATAGATAAGAAATCCTCGGAAGAAAAAAGTAGGATGCTCAATCATTTGGAAAGTTTTCATCTCTTCTTTTGAGGTGATTGGTGACAGATTATATTGGTGCATCATTAATGGCAGCAGGGTGCATATTGGCACTGATCCTTGGCCAGGTAGCATTGATGGTCACATATTATCAGTAGATCTGATCTAGTTCCTACACAATCAAGGAGTTTTTTTCCTCAATCAGATAGCATATCCTATGTGCACCAAAATTTGGCACTAGGAATGGAAGGAAACATTATAGTTGGGGCTAGGTGAGGTTCATGTGACCACTTGGTTGAATTATATCGGAGCTTTAAAACTGGTCCATATTCATATTGTGGACAGATAATATGATCTTGTATGGAAACCTTCCCCCCATGGAGTATATACACTAAAGTTGGGCTATACACAACTCAATATAGATCTTTACCTGTGAAATCCCTCCTAGTGGTGGAAAGTTTTATGGAAAATTCATTGCCCACTAAAATATTGCCTTTTTGTATGGTGTTTGATTGAAAAAAAAGGTACCAACATGGGAGGTCATGAGGAAATGATAGATTGAAGGTCCAGGCTAGTTTTCTCTGTGCAAAAAAAACGAAGATTCATCAGTTCATCTTTTCATAATGTGCCCTTATACAAATTTAATATGGTAGGAGTGCTCCACTATGTTAGGTCGGGGTATTTTGTGGAATGGTATTTCCATCGAAGAGGTGTGGAAATATTGGTTATCAAATGGATCAAATTGAATTCATAAGGCCCTTCCACTACTGATTTGTTGGGGCACTTGGTTAGCGAGAAATTTTGTGAATTTCTGAAGAAAAAAAATCAATTCCTCCTGAAGTTATTGCATGCCATAGCCTCAACATCCTTTCTCATTTCCCATGGGAAAAAGGAAGAGGTTTGATCTGACAAGTACAGGTAGAAGTACTGTATCGAACAAAGCCATGGGCTTTCTTTGATGGAGCCTCTCAAAATTCCTTGAGCGAGTGTGAGAGGATGGCGTCTGTTATTTTGCAATATGAGATGGTTAAGGTGAAACTTACTAGCTCTAGCTTTAGGGTGCATGTAGTCCTTTTCCAGCTTACCATCTTTCCCTTAAGGTCTCCCCAAGCCATCAAGCATATCCTTCTGACATTTCTCCAAAGTTGTTCATCTGCGCAGGTTAGGTAGAGAGACCCTCGAAACAACTACAGGTTCTTCGGCGCTTCTTGTGTTGTATGTGAGGGATGAGTTAGGAACATAGTTCGTTATGTCACATTATTTGAGGTCAACCATTGTATTTCTAAACACAACTTTCAAAAGTGATAAAATAAAACCAAAACAAAACAAACAAACAAAAAACATTTCGAAATCAACATAGCTAAAACAAAATCATGAAGACAAAAGAATTTTTTTTTATTAATTTTTTTTTAATGGAAATATTGCTTTAGGGCTTGGTCATTTACTAGGAGGGCATCAGGTTCCCCCCTCATATTTTGTAGCCGATAAGTGCCTGCCTCAATGTTCTCAGCCACCTGAAAAGGTCTGAGCCATAGATTTTGAAACTTCAAATGTTTGCCTTTAGGCTCGTTTACTCTGTCCCATTTTAGGACTAAGTCTCCCACTTCAAAATTCTTCTCTTTAGCCTTATTCTTGTCAAACCATATTTTAACTATATGTTGGTGGGATATGAATTTTGATTTAGATTTCTCCCTTTCTTCTTCTAACATAAGCAGGGTGTTAATTCTTTGTTGTAAGGTTGATGAGGGATGTTCCCCAGACTCCTACGTGAGTTGAAGGGATGGGAGATATAGTCCATTTGGGAGAATGGCTTCCTATCCATATACTAGAAAGTATGGGGAATTCCCTATAGCTTCCTTGGGTGTAACTCTATTTACCCATAGAGAATTATGGAGTAGATTATGTCAATTCCTTTGGTTGTCTACAATTGTTTTCTTCAATATCCTCACTAGGTTCTTATTAGTTGATTCTGCCACTCTGATTCCCTGTGGATAATAATTTGTCGAGTATCTAATTATGATTCCTTTGTCTAGTGCAAAATATGTTAATAAGGTGGAATAAAAGTAAGCTACGTTGTCAAAAACAAGAACAAAAGGGACACCAAATCTTGTGATTAATTGTTGTTCTATGAATTGGATCACTACCTTCTCGTTTACGTGAGTTAAAGGAATGGATTTTTCCCACTTCGTGAAATAATCGGTGGTAGTAAGAATGTACTTTTATTTTTTCGAATAGCTTTGTGTAATCTCTCCTATGATATCTAACCCCCGTTGCTCAAAAGGCCTAGAAACGGTCACCGGTTGGAGTGAGACTGCTTCTCTCATCTCTCTCCCAACGCTCAATTGACAAATTTTACAGTTTCTAACATATGTGTGGGAATCTTTGAACAAAGTGGGCCAATAATAGCCATCTCTCATTATCTTATGAGTTGTAGTGTCTCCTACAAAATGTCTGTCAGCAGGGCCGTCATGGAGTTCCTTCAGAACTTTGTCTGCATCTATACGTTCAAGGCATATTAAAAGTACCCCATCATAATTAACCTGTAAGAGTACCGAATTTATGAGGCGATATTGCGCATACTTTAACCGGAAATTTCTCCTTTCCCTGGGATTTAGGTCTTCTGGGCAAGTCCCATGATGCAGGAGATAAGTAAATTTATCATACCAAGACTCTTCCCCTCGGGAAATGTATGAAGCTTCACCACACCATAGTGTCATTTCATTATCCCATATTGGGTCTTCATTTACTTTGTCTTGAGCTTCAGCTGCCATTTTTCATAGCCCTTGTCCTTTAGCTAGTTTGGCAGGTTTTATGTCTAGATCAAATTCCTAAACTACTGCCATCTAGTTTCCTCTTCTTTCCCCCATCTCCTGTTGAGTAAATAGAGATCGAACTGCGGGGTGAGGCACGATTACTTTGGTGTGATTCTTGAGGATGTACGATATGAAATGTTTTAATGCCTTATAAACCACATAAGAATGTTTATCTATAAAAAGGTAATTCAGTTCAGCTCCTTGGAGGTTACTGCTCATGAACGACATCGGGGCCTCGTTGTTGTAATCATCCTTCTGAGTCAAAACTGCAGCTAACGATTGATCGGAGGTGAAAGTGTAGAGGAAAAATCCTTGTTGAAACTGGGACTCTGCAACACAGCGGCTTGGGATATAGCGGTCTTAATATCGTTGAAGGATTTCTTTCGTTCATCATCCCACCTAAATTCATCACCTTTACAAATCATCTTTTGTAAGGGTTTGATAGTTTTCACGAAATCGGGGGAGAATTTCCTCACGAAATCGATTTTTCCGAAGAATGACTGCATAGCTTTCTTGTTGTGAGGCAACGGGAGTTGAGCTATGGCCTTGATCATTTTTGGTTCTATGGGAATGCCTACTTGAGATATAATGTGACCTAACATCTTTCCTTCTTCCACACCAAAGATGGTTTTCTTAGGGTTTAAAGATATACCGTATTTTATACACCTTTCCAAAATCTGGGTTAGGTGTTGGATGTGCTCCTCCTTATTCTTTGAATACACAGTTACGTCATCAAGGTACACTACCACACACTTGTTGATCAATCCCCGAAATGCTACATATATGGCCCTTTGGAAGGTTTCCCCTGCGTTGATTAACCCAAAGGGCATGCGTTTGTAAGCAAAAGTTCCCCACTTGGTTCAGAAGGTGGTTTTTAAACGATCTTCCTCTGAAACCAGAACCTCATTGTAACCTGAGAAACCGTCCAGTAGAGAGAAAATATCAGAGCCGAACACGGTCTGCAAGAGTTGCTCCATCGGTTGGACTGGGTAGTTGTCCTTTTCTGAATCTTTGTTGAGGTTCCTAAAATCTATGTACAAGCGTATTTCTCCAGACTTTTTCCTCACAGGAACCAAATTTTCTACCCACGCGGAATGCCTAACCTGGAAAATGATTTTGGCATCTAGAAGTTTCTTCAACTCCTGACACATGAGATGTTCTAGGGATGGGTGATAATTTCGGAGCTTCTGTTGGAAGGGCTTTACTTCAATTTTTAACGGGATAGTGTGTTGAATGATACGGGTATCATAAGTTTTCAGATCTCAGTAGGACCATGCAAAGACATCTTGATATTGTCTAAACAATTTGAGATTAGCCTTCCTTTCCTCCTTAGATATAGTCGTACCAAGGTTTGTATTTTTGGGGTTTTTCGGGGTTCCGAGATTTATAGTTTCATGCATGGGATAGGAACTATCGGTCTTCACATTTTTGGGCCCCTTAAACCGTTCTTTCAGTTCAAAAAGATTTCTAAGTTAGCTATCCCCTTCGGGATTGTGTGAGACTTCGATTTGTTGGTTGGTTGACCTTTCCAAGGATCAGTTTCCATTGATTATTCCTGGAATACTTCGTCGTCAATATCTAAGTCTTTAAAATTATCCTAGTTAGTCAGATTTTATGTTCTGCTCATCCCCTTCAAATACCTTCCAATTAGAAATGTTGTTAGGCACGGATGGTTTGTATAGTAACTCCACAATGAACCGGGAGGCTTCATAGTTTTCTAGAGGTGACAGCCTTGAAGCAGTTGTAGCCAGGGAATCAACAAGGATATTCTTTGATCTGGGGATCGTTGTAATATTGAAAGATTCAAAATGCTCTATTAACCTATGCACTTCCTGTTGATAATTTTTTAAGTGTGGGAAGTTGCAATGTATAGTATTCCTTACTTGTCTAACGATAATTTCAGAATCCCCGAAAACCTTTAATTCCTTGACATTTAAGTCAATGGATTTCTTTAACCCCTGTACTAGTGCTTCATACTCGGCGGTGTTTTTGGTGCATTCGAATTCTAGTCTACAATATAGGAGATGACGTTTACCCTTTGGGTCTATGAGGATGCACCCTGACCCTGACCCTGACCCTTCCTGTGATTTAGATCCATCAAGGTATATGGTCCAAATTTGTGAGTGTGGGTTATCTATTTCCCCTTTATTACCACTTTATGTCTTACTTATATGTTCTGTGATTTCTAGCACAAGTTCTTGACATAAGAGAGTTTCTTCTTTTGGTATCGACAATTCCTCGTGAAACATCATTTTAGAATTCTAAGTGAGAGGGACATCAGATGAAAGAGGGAAGAAGTTCCCAAAGTAGGAATCACAGGAATAATTGCCCAGCACAAGAAAATCTATCAATGAGTGTTCGTTTAGGGTTTCTAGATCAGTGACAGTATGTTTCAGATACCTTTCTCTATCAATCATGATCATATTCTTGTGCCCCTTTAATGGTAGCCAAAGGTGTGCCCAGTCTGTGCTAAAGTACCCGTTTAACTTTTCAGACCAATCTCGGATTAACAATAATCCATAAGCTTCTGGGATGTCTACTATAATGATGTCAATCACTTGCACAAACTTAGCATGTGTGGTTATTCTGATCATTACATCTTTGAGTTCTCCCATGACCTTCACCTGGGTTCTGTCTAGTTGTATTACATGTTTATCACTCTTGAGAGGAACCACGATTAGTTTTTTACAGATAGACAAAGGCATAATGTTAGAGGATGCCCCTGAATCGACCAAACAGTTATGGAGGTTCATGTTGAAGACTTTAAACGTTAAAAGGAAAGGTGGGACAAAAGGTCCCCCTTTCTTGTCTTTTGAGCAGACGTTTACCGTTAGTTTACTCCCTAGGTCTGTGGGAGTTAGATTCCTTAGCCGATCATCACTTTTCATAGGGTTTTCTATTGATCTCAAAGCTTTAATAGTAAGTCCTTTTGTTGAGTGACCCTACATATGTCCATAACTGATATGTTAGCCTTCAACTTCTTCAAATATTTGACTACATTGTAATCCAGTTTTGGTGATTCTCTAGTATGGATGCTTATGGGGTTCTTACGGGGAGAAAAAGGTTCTTTCGGGTGATCAGGGGTTGACCTTCCCCCTGATGTTTGGGTAGTAGTAGGATCTTTTGAGACAGGTGGACCCTTACTGGGCATTTGCACAACCGAGACCTATGTGGGTGGTTCTTGAGACTCAAATAAGTCGTCGAAAGGCATGATTAGGTCAGGGTCCCATATCAGCATGGTTGTATCTTCTGGTGGATCAATCTCTTCTTGATCAGCAACATTCATAACTAAACCGCTTGGTTGTTCGGTTAGGGAGACTTCGTCTAGGAACCGATTGGCCATTAAATTCATGGCATGCACCCATTGAGGGAAGTGCCTTTCGGAGTGATTTTATTGGTGATAAGTACAAAAAGAATCATATGCTACATTTCCTAAATCAATATTTAGGCTATTTGGGGGGGGGTTCAATTGCTTTGAACAGAGGGTTTCTTTTAAAGAAAAAGATTATCGGGCCTTTGGCCTTGGTTTCCCTCCACGACACTTTTTTTCATGTCTATGATTTCGTTTGATAACTTCTTAACCATGCATTGTAGGTCCTCTATGTCTCTGTTACCCTTTTCAAGAGATTGTTCTGCTTGTTTCCCCGAGGGTCTGGTGAGCAGTAGCCCTCTCCGAGGAGGCGGTTGAGATTCTTTATTGACTACAGAGACCTGACCCTATTTGCATCCTTTCATTTGGAATTCAATCGTTTTGGCCTCTTCAAAATTCTCAGCCAAGGTTTGTTTGGCAGCCCTCTTCAAAAACATGGAAATAGAAGTTGGGAGGGCATTAGCGTATACCTCGATTTGAAACTCTTGGGTAGGTTTAACTTCGGGCTGGAATTTGTTCAATATAGTTGTGAATCTTTGATTGAAATATTTAACCCTTTCTTTCGAACTCATGGTGGTTGCAAACAACTCAGCCATCAAGGCTCCTATAGTATTTTCTTCTGCAAATTTATCTGAACAATCCTTCTGGAATTTCGTCCACCTAGTTATAGATCCTACAGGCAGATTAAAATACCACATGGAAGTTGAATTCTCAAATGTATAGGGAAATAGTCTGCATACTACGTCTTCATGCTGGACGTTCATAAGTCTGATCGCTAGTATGAATTTCTTGATATGATCTTCAGGCAATCCCGAGGTCTCGGGGTCGAACTTAGGAAGTAACTTTTCTGGGTGTCGGGGAAGATTATCTACTCGTCCTGGGATGGCCAAAGCATCTCTGGCCAACCAAGGTTGGTTGTTCTGAGGTGGTTTTCCTCCCTCTTCCTCATGGTCGTTGTTTTCTTCCATATCTTTGAATTCTAAGTTAAACTCCTCCTCTTCTGAAAAATCATCTAGTTCCGAGACATCATCAGTTGGCGTTTCAGGGATCAGATTGAGAGGATGTTCGATTTCGGTGACTGCAAAATCTATTAGGTCTTCTACTATGTGCACAAAAACTTGGTCAGGGGTGTCGACCACTGGTCTGCTTATTTTTTGTCTTCAAGGAAGTATCGAAGCTAAAGACAACGCACCGATCTGTCGGGCATATGCTCTAGTGATTCTTCTGAATTGATTTAATTCCTCGTGAGGAAGAGCTTAAGGTATATCAGGGAACAATTTTTCTCCCTCGTGCTGGGGTGAGTCACTCATTTCGGGAGTACTCAGTGTGTGTGGGTTGTCATGGGAATGACTAGCCACTCATGTGGGTTGTTCTGAATCTACAGGTTGTTTGAGATATTACATGAAATATGTATTCATCCATTCATTCTCGGGCCCTCCTTCTAGCACCATTTCTTTTGATGGGTCCTAGATCACTTTATTTTAACAGCAAGAACCAAACCCGCCATCAAGGCCTAATTAGACTCTGCAGCATTTAATGGTGGAATGGTTCTCCAGATCTTGTGATCTGACCAATTAATCGATGGGCTTTGCGTTTTCTTGTGAAGGCCTCTCCTTCAATTTGGACTTTCTCTTTTTTTGTATTTTCTCTTAGGTGGGACCGATATGAGATGTAAGCCAGTATAAACCAACTTGGTAACAAACAGGATTAAGTTTAACTACTAGAGAAGAGGTTGATCTTGGGATAACCCGCTACTCAAACATGCAGACAACGATTCTATACCACAGGCCTAGTACTAATACGTTAACCACGTGAGCATCTAATTGTTGTTTGAGATACTAATTATCAGAAAGAAAACACGCATGCGATGAGATAATGGCAAGCAAAATAATTCACCTACTCTAATCATCCATCACATAATAACACAATGATTCATCTTCATCGTTAAAGAAAAGAACTGTAAAGCATTGCATCAGATAACTTAACAATAGATTTAATATATCTTACTCATTACAACATCCATTCATGGAACAAGATAGGAAATAGTTGTTCTCCACGTCCAGTCACACATGCATTTGATGAAAATATAACTTGTCTCTGGTCCAGAAGGGCTTCTCAATTAAAGGCAGATTCAAAATAATTCTTAACAAACCAGAAAAGAGAGTTTCTTGCAACAACCATCGACCCTGACTAATCGGTCAATGTTCTTATTTATAACATAAAATTAACTAAAAATAACGGCTAAAGTGCAGTTAGGCAAAACAAAACTCGCCACGTGGTGTCATATCCTAACAGTTTTCTAATAGTCATCTTAATATATCACTTTGAA
The DNA here is from genome assembly GCA_009831015.1 of Picea engelmannii. Taxonomy (NCBI): domain Eukaryota; kingdom Viridiplantae; phylum Streptophyta; class Pinopsida; order Pinales; family Pinaceae; genus Picea; species Picea engelmannii. Next base: position 74,974 of record ML783160.1, on the reverse strand, counting down.
AGGGTGACTCTTCTCATACTCCGACCAAATGATGAACAACTCCTCGCAGGTGTTAGCGTATGGGAACCTGTGTTGTTCCATTGGGGCTGCGTAAATTTCTATGATTTCTACTGCATGCACCCAATACTTCACCAGACTAGTAATTAACTGTTGTAGCCTAGCCCGAGCTCTCATCGGGTGTTCCATAAATTGTTGCACCTGCCCTGGCGTTGTGTTGGTCACCTTTTCTAGTATTTCGGCCCACGAAGAATCTTTCTTGGTGTGCGATTCGACTATGTCAAGCAAGTCGACAAAGTCATCGGGTGTGCCGAACTCAGGGAGTCTGATATCTTTCATCACTCGATTAATCTTTTTCCAGTGTTTCTCGCACTTGACCCATTTCTCTTGAATTTCTCGGTGTGGTTCCCGAGACATTTTTTCCCAATACTCGAATGACTTCTTTATGCTATCAAGATTGTTTTCGTTCAACAACCGAATGTTATGTTCTTCTTTTTCTCGGCCTTGTTGGACCGCACCAATGTAGTCGACTCTTTCCACAACTTGTTGCACCTTTTTGTACCACTGCTCCATATCCTTGCACATTACGAGTGTCATAAGGGTGTCCTCCTGTAATTCAGCGATTCTTGCGATCAATAAGTGTCGCTCGTCTATGAATTTTCTATATGCCTCCTGGAACTCGCACCTTAAGTAGACTGCAGCTTGTTTGTTGTCATGATAATACTTGGCCAGATGGCGCAAATGTTCTATTTCTTTCAGGGCAGTGTCCAGTTCCTTTCCATCTCTTCTTTCTCTGTCTAGGGTGGTGTTTGAGATCATTCTCCCTATGCCGATAAGTTCGAATGTTCTGTCATTTTGTGTGTTTATCAAATCTTCCTCTGTGGTGATGAGGATGGAGCGATCCAAAGTGATCCTCCTTTTCTTGGTGGTCCGCTAGATGATAGACTTCCTTCTCCTATCATAAGCTATGGCTTGTATATCGACTATTTTGTCCATAGGTTCAGGAATCTGTTGATCCCCCCATGTGAGTTTATTCCCCAAACTTTAGAAGGTGTACACTGGCTCAAGATCGGGTTCTAGAGATTCCTCGTTATGCTATAAGGGACCAACTTTCGTTTGTCGCTCATCATGTGTCTAAGTATCGATACAAATAGAGGTGTTGGGGATAGACTCGATACTTACTTGTTCATCGGCTGTTGAAATGTCGACTTCCGGCTACGGGGTTCTTTCTTCTGGCCCACCCGACTTCGGCTCATCTCTAGGTCTATCTACTTGGGTGGTCAACGCATCGGACAACTTAGTGTCTAGGACACTTTCGGTTTCCTTTTCTTTCTATGGGACTTCCTGGGTTTGGACGTCATATATAGGAGAAGATGTCTTATCAGGTCCCTTTTCCTCTTCGACATGCACAGGGTTCCCGAGATATACCTCTAGGCTCTCATCATCATCATAGATTTTAATTAGCTCGCGGAGGGGGTCTAACACACTTGTCTCTACTAATACCCTGACTTCCTCCAGCTACATTGGAATACCTGTCGGCAACCCAAATGGAGGCATTGTGGATTCAGGGTCATCTGACCCATTGATGTTATCAAGGTCTATTAATTCAGGGTCGCTTGATCCCGCTGGGATTTCTTCTGGGCTATCGGTCGAAATCCTTGGCATCCTGACGAGGTACGGGTTATATCGCATCTAATTCATCATCCGTTGAGCTTGTTCATACATGAGTAACCCTCTCTCCCACGCATATTGAGCCTCGGGGGGAATCATATCCCGTATCGGGGTTACCTGGGAAATCTTTGTTGTTTCGGCCACTTCCTGGAGGGCTTCTGCTATCTCGACCGCTATTATTTATTCTCTGGACCAGAGGGCTCCTTGAGCCGATTGTTCTAAGGTTTCTTCTTGTTCATCTAGGCTCATGGATTTGAATCTAGTCATCCTAGGATCGGCCATCCTTGCCACAACTTCCTCCCAATCATGCGTGTTTTCTATGAAAATCTCGTCTTCAAACATGTCATGGGTGTATGGCCAGCATGACGATACTTGCGACACGTGTTTTGGGACTAGACCCTTTGGGTAGTGCTTGTGAAAACAGCCAGTCTATAATCAGAACTCTAACTAGATTAACCCTTCCTGCTTGGCTTGAGCGGCGTCTTTTACCATGTAGAAACCTATATGGAATCCATAAGGTATGAATGCCCACTTCTTATCTTTCACTAGAGTGGCATTGTAACTTTGCAGGATGGTCTGGTAGCAGATTTCCCCCACTATTAATCGATCATGGACATACATTGGTAACAGGTGTAGTGCTTCGGTGGCTCCGAAAACCCTGATGTAGGTATCGCACTCATCCAGATACCAGTGACCAACCCTTGATATCATCCTTTTGGCCACGACTGTTAGTCTTGGACACTCTTTCTTGAAAAGCATTAAATGAATGCGCGCAATAAATTGATCACATATGAGAGAATAGGATTTCTTATACCTATTCTCCCATAAGATGTCAAAATACACATGGAATGGGAGTTCTTAAGTGTGCCAGCTCAAATTCATTCTGAAAAAATCATTTCTGGCACAAATGACATCCAATAAATAAGAAGCCATGTGGAAGGATGGAGTCTCTCCTTCTTTTGGCATCTGAGTCTGTTGAATGAAAATGCTCAACTGCTTGGAAATGATGGTGCCCCAGTTAAAACCTCTCCTAGAAATGGCTACCATGTAAGCTAGAGACATCCATGCCTCTGAAAACCTAGAACAATCTTTCTCCCCATACAGTCGACAGATGAGGTCCATTAGATAGATATATGGCTCTCTTAAGTTGGTCGTCGGGTACCAGTTGGAGGTCCAATTGGTGAACTTTTTATCCTCTCTCCACCATGAATCCATCACTCGATTGGTGTCGTGTTTCTCATATAATATTACAACAAAATCAGTGTTCAGCCACTCCTCCAGGTCTCTGAGCTTGTAGTAAGTCTGCACCTCCATCGAGAGGAAAACCTTGACACACTAACCATTGTTGTCATTAATAAAACATCTTTGTTTGTTAGTGTGGTCGATAATCCACTTCAGGAGTTCGATGCGGGGAAATACTTGAGTTATGCTCACTACCATGTGCAAGTACGCCCTTCGGATATTCGGGAAAACTTCATCGTCGCGTTTCCTCACGTCGGGGTCGTTGTGCAGGGTATATTCAGGGAATTCTTCCCGCTTGATATTCTGGAAAATTTCTCCCCAATGTGGGAGTATTGCCTTAGTCCCTATGATATCCTGTGTGTCTCCAAAGGCCGGAGGCTAAATGAAAACCTCCTTGGTGGATGTCTTGATGAAGGGCATTGTCTTTGGAGTAAATTTCAATTGTCTTGTGACCGTGGGGGAAGAGCCTTCTCCTGCATCTTGTTCCTTTAGCTTCGGCACTCTCAGATATTTCCTAGTGGTTGGTTTTATTGGAAGAATTTTCCTTCCATCGAAATTAACATTTTAGGGCATACGGACAGCATAACACATACCTATTACATAAAAAATCCAAATCATAAAAAATCCACAGACTATTACATACCTATAACGCTTGCTAAACTTGTTGTTTAATACTCACTGAACCTTGAAAACTTCTTCTGGATTGCTCGTCTCGCTCTTCTGGACACTCGAGACTTCCTTTTGCATAATGACCATGTTCATGCACTGCTCGAAAGAATTTAAACGGGGAAAGAAACTATCATGTCATATCAACTAATTAAATCAGGTTATGAGTGGAAATCGAATGAGATCTGTTGCCGAATTCCTATAATTCAAATCATCCTGGGTTAGCGACGGAGGCACGGAGGGTAGTGTTCTCTATCAACAATTTCAAATGGTTGATTTGATCCATGCACGAATTAATAACTAATGCAAGATTTGGAATTAATTAGTTCTTTAAATGCTTCATATCCATCGTATCTTAGCACTAAAACGACCCATCATGTCGCTATCTTAGTGGACAGATCGGGAATTGGTGGTACGTGGTGAATGTTCTCGTTGGTATCCTCCTCAAGAGAACTTTTAACGTCGATTGATTTCGTCGTACGGTGCTAACGTGGAAAAACTAATTCGGGGTGCGACTTGGGTCTCGGGAACCAATGACGACTCAGGGGACAACTAGATCGTATGTTTAACCACCCTAGAAATGACAGGTAGTATATGAGAAAAGGTTCTTTGATCGTGTATCTCATTCGGAGTCAGGGGTTTCGACAAGAAGCGTGTGTTAAAATAAACCTGGGATTGTCGATGCCGAAAGGTATCGGGGCTCGGCACTCAGGGACTGACTTATCATGTTCTCTATGGGTTGGCTTTCTAAAACTCACCGATTTCGGAAGGTATCAGGGATCGGCCACTGGAAAATCCTTTATTTCTTCATTAACACTTACTCCTTTAGCTCTTTTCCGATTCTAAAAAGATCGGTCATTGGCGATATCCTTATGTGATGCCTGTCATAAACGAAAACTTCCTTTCATCGACGTTGATGTGGATCGGTGCTTGGCGAATGCAGTTTTCTCGAGTGATTTTATTTCATATTTAATTCTTCCCGATGCCGAATCTTTGAGCACGTCAAGTAAAAGTTCTGGCTGTCGATTCTTTGATTAAATGTTAGTCTTTTAAGTTATGGGTTTTCGCATGTTCAAGCAAACTTTGAGAGACTTAAATGAGAAACAAAATGATAAGTAAGGGCAACATTTTCATACTAAAGTCGAATTTAGACGGTGCAAAAGATCAAGTGGTACCCAAAAAAGTAAAATTTGACATGGAATTTTTATGGTGTGTCGAGTGCTCAACAGTATCCTAGAAATCAAAATTTTCAATTAACTGCATATTCAGATGTTGATTTGGAAAATTGTTTGGATGAGAGAAAGAGCACCAGTGAAGGTGCATTCTTCTTAGGTGATTCATTAGTAGCATGGCTTAGTAAGAAGCAAGGATCTATTTCTTTGTCAACTACAGAGGCAGAGTACATTGTTGTTGCTACTTGTTGCACTCACTTATTATGGATGATACAAACTCTTGCAGATTTGAAGGTAACTTATACTGATCCCATTCAATTTCACTGTGATAACACAAGTGCCATTAGTGTCTCCAAGAATTCTGTTATCCATTCAAATACTAAGCATATACCAATAAAATATCATTTTCTCAAAGAGCAGGTTACAAACAGAGTTGTTCAGCTGAGTTATATTCCTTCCACGGAAAAGATAGTTGATATCTTCACTAAACCGCTTGCAAAAGCTCAATTTGAGTATCTACGCCAGAAGTTGGGTGTGACCCTGTTATCAAGTTAAAATAGTCTATCTGATCAGGGGGAGAGTGCTCATAGTATATATGATTAGGGGGAGAGTGCTCATAGTATATCTAATCAAGGGGAGAGTGCTTATTGTATCTATGGTCAGGGGGAGAACAAAGTCACTCTCAATTTTCTTTGACATTGATGTTAAAGGGGGATAAAAAGTTTGGATGCTATAATTAGAGGTCTAAGCAGAATAATGCAGCCTTTTAGGGTTGCCATCAATGCCAAAGGGGGAGATTGTTGGCATGTTTACAGGAAGAGTGTACTTTTCATTGATGGCAAAAACAACAGCGACGATGGAAAACAGGAAAGCAGTGATGATAGCATTGGAAGAATCCCTCTTTTATGAAGACATATCTCATTTGTGGAAGGATAGGATAAGCAGGGCAAAAGGGATGAGAATTCAAATATTTGAATACCTGACAATCGTTGGATCATTTTGAAGTGGAAGGATAGTATAAGAAAAGAAGAACGCAAGAGAACATTGACTTTATGAATTCCAAAGCTGCGAAGGAATCCTAGTCATCCATTGAGGCAGGACATGTGGCGAGAGATCAACATTGCATTGATTCAAAAATCGGTAAATCAGAGATAGGAGAAGCGAAAACTCGCGAAGTCCGAGTTCGCGAAGGTGATCACAGTCATTGATCAAGGAATGTCGTGGGCCTTCGATCAGACGAGAGCGGGAAGAGGCCATCTCCAAAGTCTCGAAATGTGAAGTCTCGATGAGATCTGGACCTTTGGATCGAGGAAAGTCGTGGACCGTTGATCTAAAAAGGAGGTGATCTGAAAAGGAAGTGATCTAAATTCTGACATCACGAAACACAAAGTCCCAAAGTGTGAAGAGGAGATCTAGGCCATCGGATCACTGAGGTTTGTGGACCGTTGATCTGGCACGACGAACCTCGGAGGTTCGGGAGTTGGGAAAATCGAGGTGACTCACAGTAGAAAATCTGAAACACAAAGTCGTGAAATCCTTCTTGATTAGTGTGTGGTCACATCCAATGGTCACATTAGTGGAAGATAGGGAAAGGAGCTAGCATTGTTAGGCCCCACTTCGGATATCAGAAATTGGGAGAATCGAGGTGACTCATAGAAAAATATCTAATGTGCGAAGTCGTGAAGCACCATCTTGGTTGGCGTGTGGTCACAGCTGGTGGTCAGATAAGCAGAAGATAGGGGAAGGAGATAGCATTGCTAAGCCCCACCTCGGAGGTTCAAGAGTTGGGAGAATCGAGGTGACTCGCAGCAAAACTTATGAAGTATGAATTCGCATAATGCCTTTGTGGTTGGCGAGTGGTCATAGCCAGTGGTCACATGGAGAAGAAACGTTGCGCTCGGTGCTTGTTCTCACGGGTAAAGTTCGCGAGAACCTGTGGATCAAAAAAACCTCTACGTGTATAATCCAACGACGCAGATTAAGTAGACAATATGATCGAAGGGTTGTTATTTCACTGTGTGATTTCTTGACCAGTTATGATTCAGTTATACTAATCGAATCATTGTTCTTGGGCATTGGTGATTCTGTTCTTGGGCATTTGAGATTCGAAGTGTAACAGATCATGAGCGAATGTATAAAATAATAATGTTGTGACAGAGTGAGGTTCCCATTTTCTTTGATAAATGAGTTGAACTATAAGAAATAAAAGGACAGTATGAATAGTGTGAGATGAAATACATAGATGAAGAATAGAAGCTGGACATAACAGAAATTGTGAAAAGAGAAGAATGTACACGAACCTAAGAGCATGAGAAGAATAGAGAAAGAGTAGATGGAAAGAGACTGCTAGTGGAGCCAAGCATGAACAGACATAAGAAGAGAAGAATTGAAGAACAAAGAATAAATGGTAAGCATTGACATATATGTATTGTTGTAAGGTATTATTCAAGAAAAGATTTATAATCAGGGTGGTAGGGTGGTGCTAGGGAGGACTGTGGTCCTCTGTTATTCAAGTTGATGCTTGAATATTGGGAGTTTTAGCTTCCATCTAGTTGTGGCTAGAAAATAGGGTGGCAAGGTGGTGCTAGGGAAAACTAAGAGTTTTTTGTGTGCAAGTTGGTGCTTGTATAAGTGGAAGTAGGTGCTTCCATCCAGTTGGTGCTGGAGATCATAAGGAGAAAATATGCTTCTTTCTAGTGGGTGCTAGATAAACTTGAGGGTTGGTGCTCTCTACAAGTTGCATCTTGTTAAAGAAGAGGTTGTAGCCTCATTTTGGGTTGATGCTCAAAGATAGATGATGTACAGAAATTAAAAGACTGCCTATCATTCTAAGAAGAAGAGGTTTTCTCCCTTTATGGGTTTCCTCATGAATATATGTCTCTGTGTATATCATGTGTGTGATTGATGTTTACTGTTTATGTTGTTTATGTCTTGCATAATCCTGATTATTAGTTGGATAAGAGTAACAATATTTTTACAAACTTAAAATTGTTTAAGCACAGTAACAATCGAATCACCCCCCCTCTCAGTTGTCTTAGTAATTTCAACAAAATAGACCAACAAATATAAAACACATAAATCATGCACACATCATTGGCACATGATTTACCCTGGAAAACCCTTATGGGAAAATTATCCAAAGATATCTTTGTTCACTTGACCAAATCCAACCAAGTGAGCCTTCACCTCTCACCTCTGGGCCCATTACAATGGAGTATCCTAAGCCTTTTTAAAGGCTTCATTACATGTAATCCATGGGCAAAATACAATGGGCCCAAAAATTGCCATTGTTTACCTAGAATGGATTTAACTCATTGACTCTTTCACCGAGTCAAGTTTAACCCAACACTACAACCTCCTCTTCACTCTCTCACATTCTCCTCTCTCAAATACACTACAATCTCTCACCATGCACAACCATAAAACAATGCCTTCCTTTAAAAAAGGGTTTCGCCTTCTAAGGAAAAAAAGGTACCAACATAACCTCTACCATCAAATCTATGACCTAATAATGAGTGGTCAAGACTGACTACAAAATTACAATATAATATATAGTATCCCATGGCATCCAAAATCCCTTGTCACACACCTTAAATTCCATTCACAATACACACACACACACACACAATCATATTAATCTAATGATTTCTCGTCGTCATAATTTTCGCATATAAGTCTGTTAATTTCTTTTATTCCTACCTTTATGTTTTTCCTTGTTTTCCTTTAACATATGATAGTCTCATTATTCTTTCATCATTTTATGATGAATGAGAAAACCATAGAGACTAAATGATTACATAGAATGTTCATTCCAACTTCTCATAAATTATTATAGTATCGTATACTACAAGATAATTGAACAAACACTTAACAATATAGTTCTTCACTATACATCGTGTTTATAAAATCTAACCTAAGTCTTATTCCACTAAGACTAGGTACTTGATAACCTATATATGATTGTTTTTACTAAGTTTCATAATCTACGTGTTATATATATAGTTGTTACTATTGAGAACGTGACCAAACGCCATGTATAAGGGTCGCACAATGGTTTGTTTATTGGTTGTAGCCCCCCCCCGCCCCCCGCCCCCATGGCTATACGTTCTCCACTCGACACTCTAACATAGTTTAAGGATTTTCATTACAACCCTTTAGTCATTTCATACCATATATGAGCCAGCATACAATGTTTTGTATTGTATTTTCATGTTAAGGTAATCTCATATATAAAACGCTTTTCATTGTATATCATCCTATGTATATCATGTGACATACGAAAGGACAGCTCTTACTTAAGGGGATTTATTATGGAGTTGTACGAAGGGATTAATTCGTGTTATGGTACAGTTTATTAATTTAAAATCTTACCATCTTTTCTTCGTTAAACAAAGTGTCATATGGAGCATTTACCATGCATCAATCCTGCATGCGCCACCTGTAGGGTTTACCATCTCGAGGATATTTTATCGACAGTTGTCCTAAGGAAGCATACATGTAGTGTTTTTATGCTTACAAGTGTTAGGGTTTATTGTCAGATCCTTAACCATTCTGACCTCTCTCGAACTTGGCTCATTTTGCACTTTTCAGTTTTGTTTTCTCAACTCTGCGTTCATCCTGGGAGGTTTTTCGAGAGGTTTGATATTTTACTAGACCCTCCTGTATCTTTTGAGAGTTCCCGAGTTACAGTGTTGAAGGTCTGATTGTCCAGAACCCATTTTTATTCACAGTGAGATTATTTGCAAGAGTCAGGGCATTCATAGCATCTTCGGATTGTAGTTGGTTGGTCTTTAACAACTACAAGGGTGGTGTCCCTAAATGGTAAGAGTTTTATTGAATCTTGTTTACCCATTCTGGCTTCCTATTTAACTCGTAAACCTGATTGCACTATGCAAACTGTAAAAACAAATGCTCAAGAAGAGAGCTTATTGTCTGCCCTACTTCTAACCAATTACAACGTCACTTGATCAAGTGAAATCATGTTTCCAATGAAACCATGATAACATCCAGATGACTATAAAAACTCCTTGCATGCAGAATAAGATCAAAGAAAACTCCATTGTGTGTAACACAATTTTAACTTGTAACACATATTTACAACCACCATCTTCTTTGATTTGAAACTTTGCAAGGCTGAAAACTTCTGAGAAGAATGACTCCATATAAATAGCTACCGGATCATAGAAAAAGGAAGTAGATTGATAACCAAACACGGTTACCTTTGCTTGGTGCTCGATGTTTACTTCAACTTCTAATGTATGGCTGCCATAATCTGGTTCCGACTGTTCATGACTAATGGGAAGAATGTTTTCATAAATCTGTTGATTAGCTTCTGTCACCATAAATATAGTAGGTTGTTGATAACCTTCATCACTACTGTCATGTTTATCAGATTTACCCACAACAATATGTCGAGGAAGTACTTGTTCTTTATACTCATCATAAACATGAGCTTTTCCATTCAAATCTAAAACTGTAGGGGCATCAAGAACAAGATCAAGTGCATCTACAGCTATGCAATCATCTTTCCTATCATCAATGGTATCTTGAAGGTCTTCCTTAACAAAATAATTTTCATCCTTACCATCAGGAGAAAAATCTACTTTCTGTTGAATATGCTTCTCAAATACATCACAACAATTTTCAAAAAGACTTTCAACTAAAAATTTTCCTCTATAAAATATATTGAAAGCATCATGAAAACTTTCCAATGAGTTAATACTTGAAGCTGGAAGAGATCTGCACCAGTCAAGGGCTGCTCCCTTCAATGAGTATCTGAAAAGATTGATCTTGACATCTTCATGTACAATCTGACATTCATGAATAAACTCGTGAAAATCTAGTAGATACTCAGTCAGAACCTCCCAATCTTCGTCTTTAAATGTGGGAAGGGTACCTTCCCATTCAGCTCTACTAAGAATTGGGTTTGGAAAACCAATGCCATCTGAAAAATCATGAAAAGAAAACCTTTGAGCCAAAATGGCTTCCATGCTTGGATCCAATAGAGTCGCCTATTAATCTTTATACGGTGGAGTCACCATGGTGAAAGATCTGCAGTCATGTATCTACCCTCTTCCTATTCACCATCAAGAAGCGGATCTGATCGTTGTCGTTCTCCCAGGGAAGATATCTTCGTGCTTCGTCCCCGGCAACAACACCAAAAGATGTTAGTGCTAGAAGTTGCCCCTAGACTGTTATAGGGTCAAGCCTAGCACATCTTCAGTTATTGCAATGATTTTATAAATAAGAATGTGTTTAGGGTTTTAAAAGAAGGTGGATCAGGTAGATGGAAAGAGAAAGAATAAGAGAAATAGGCTAAATATAGATCAGTAAAAACACCATTGGGCATGGAGTCAAGTAAACACCCTGTTAATCGAAGGCAATCAAATTGTATATCAGATAAGACGTTTATATGAAAATGGGTAGAAGAATAGGGAATAAAAAAAAATAGAACACCCATCAAACCAAGATTCTCTTTGTCAAATGGATGAAACGGTACTTGAAACGAAACACGCAAATAATAGGCAGTCGCGGAAAAATCTTTACCGCTCGGGAATCTATCATCCATGAGAATCCGTTGATTCTCAATGTCTACAATCCGTTCAAGTAAGACGAAAAACAGAATGTAAAACAAGGAAGATGGAAAAACAATGTTTAGACAAGAGAAATCACGATATGATAAAACAAATGTCATAAATCTCCAATGTCAGAAGCGATCACAGAAATACAATGCTCTCAGGCTTACAATAACTCAGACTGGATGCTATTTCATCAATATCTTCTTAGGCCTTACCCTCTCGGGCCTTTCCCCTCCCTTCACACTGTAGAAATGATTGGCTTTATAGCCTTTACATTATACAACTGAAATCCTTGAAGAAGGGATCGAATCTCTAAGAATAGTCTATAA